>JAKTVV010000016.1:0-183084 GCA_030581715.1 Petasospora mississippiensis | reverse complement strand
AGGATTTTTCGCGAATTCGCGCCCCATAGTTAAGGCCCGATCTCCGGTTCTTGTGATTATAATTAAATACTGCCCGTCTATATCATTTCGCGTTCCTAAAATTGGAAATGAAAATAGTCAATACATTTTCTGAAATAATATATTAATTAAAAATTGATGTGCCGCGTATTTAAAGTTTCGCAATATATATATATATATAACTATTTTCAGCCTATGCCTTTTGACAGGTGTATTTTCATATTGTAGATGTTATATCGCTACTATTAGCGAAACTTGGCTCGTCCCCAGCCCCCAGCTTATGTGAGATGTCTGGGTTTCGCGAAGAGATGTCCGGGTGCTTTTGACGTGGGACTGGTGAGACTGTTATTTGAGGCAAAGCACAATATTATTATTGAGATTTTAGATTTTGAAGTAGGCATAATGTCTGATCACAAGCTGTTATAACACGACGCTTAGAAGAGCTCTTGATGTCGTTCTGGGCGCATGCGCATGTGGCTCGTTACAGATCCAAACCCCTTTGATTCGGGCTTTGGCTTTTCGGGCTATGTCATAAATAGATTTTACAATTAGACATGTAAGGGAAGTGACAGGCCCGAGACATCAGGTGTTAGTGTGATCTGATACGTCGATTCAATTGTACAAGTGGCTAGATCTCTCTCTAAGTCGATTTGAACTATTCTTCTGCGCGCCTAACGGAGTCAAACTTTTTTGACTCCGAAACACAAATGACTCGGAACTCGGTCAACGAGTCAGCGTAGGTACCGGCAACTCCACTGCACCAGCGATAACGCTAAAGAAAGACCCCAGACTCCCAGAACGACCGCTACCACCACCAGACAACCACTGTAGACCTCCCACAAGCACCCATAACTCTACACACCCACTTCACAAACCCTTACATGCACCCCTAATAACACAATCACACGTGACCCTCCGCATCCATGATTCATCGCGCAAAATTTTCCGGCCTATGACCAGCCAAATTGGACGTACGCGACCTGTTATAAGTTGTGCTGTATCTCCATAGTTTTCCTCCGAACCGCACAGTGAGAGGACAGGAACCGCAGAACACGCAGAATACACAATAAGCCATGGCTTCCCCACAGCAGATCCAGAACCTCCAGAAGGCCTTCGAGAGAGCCACCGTCTCCCCAAGCGCCGTCTCAACCTCTCCATCCCAGTCTTCCTATTTCCAGAACCAGATGCGTCCAAGAGGTATGTCTATGTCCAAGCAGGCTAAGCCATTGAAGCCATTCCACACTGAGGACATCAAGATCCTTTTGCTTGAGAACGTCAACCAGACCGCTATTGACATCTTCACCGCCCAGGGCTACCAGGTCGAGTTCTACAAGACCTCTTTGCCAGAAGATGAGCTCATCGAGAAGATCCAGAACGTTCATGCCATTGGTATCAGATCCAAGACCAAGTTGACCGAGAAGGTCCTTGCTGCTGCTAAGAACTTGGTGGTCATTGGCTGTTTCTGTATCGGCACTAACCAGGTCAACTTGGACTACGCTGCCTCCAAGGGTATTGCTGTCTTCAACTCTCCTTTCTCCAACTCCAGATCTGTCGCTGAGTTGGTCATTGCTGAGATCATCACCCTCGCTAGACAGCTCGGTGACAGATCTATCGAGATGCACACCGGAACCTGGAACAAGGTCAGTGCCAAATGTTGGGAAGTTAGAGGTAAGACTTTGGGTATCATCGGTTACGGCCACATTGGTTCCCAGTTGTCTGTCTTGGCTGAGGCTTTGGGTATGAAGGTTTTGTACTACGATGTCGTTATGATCATGGCTCTTGGTAACTCTAAGCAGGTTTCCTCCTTGGATGAATTGTTGGCCAAGTCTGACTTTGTCACATGTCACGTCCCAGCCACTGCTGAAACCAAAAACTTGTTGTCCACTCCACAGTTCGCCGCCATGAAAGATGGTTCTTACGTTATTAATGCTTCTAGAGGTACTGTTATTGACATCCCAGCTCTGATTGCTGCTATGAAGTCTGGTAAGATTGCCGGTGCTGCCCTTGATGTCTACCCACACGAGCCTGCTAAGAACGGTGCTGGTCTCTTCAACAACGAGTTGAACCCATGGTTCTCCGAGCTTGTCCAGCTCAGAAACTTGATCTTGTCCCCACACATTGGTGGTTCTACAGAGGAGGCTCAGTCTGCCATCGGTATTGAGGTTGCCACTGCTTTGACAAAATACATCAACGAAGGTGCTTCTATTGGTGCTGTTAACTTCCCAGAGGTCTCCCTCAGGGCCCTTGACTTGGACCAAGAGAATGTCGCTCGTGTTCTCTATATTCACCAGAACGTTCCAGGTGTCTTGAAGACCGTTAACAACATTTTGGCAGACCACAACATTGAGAAGCAGTACTCTGATTCACAGGGCGACATCGCTTACATGATTGCTGATATCTCTGGTGTCAGTCAGGGTGACATCAAGTCCTTGTACGAGGAGCTCAATGCCACTCCATACAAGATTTCCATCAGAATCTTGTACTGATCTCACAACTCCGACGGATAACTACAACCATAGAAAATGCTGTCTTTAACAGACAGTTTGATGCAACTTTTACGAACACAAAAATGATGACTTTTTAAACCCATGCGGGTGTCATAGAGTATTGGATATTCAACATATATATCTTCAATTCGATGTTAATGCTTACTTTTGGAGCCATAACGATCTGTAGAGCTGACTGGCTTCGTCCTTCGCGAACACTGAGTGGGCTGCACGCTTTTTCAAACTTTCGGAAGGGCGTTCCGTTTAGGCGGCTATTCTGAAACATTCTCCTACTTCAGCTCTTTAGATCTTCCTACAAAACTCACGAGCCGTCATTCAAGCAGCCGAAGCTCCCCACGTGGAAAAGTCACGCATAAATGTCACGAAGACTTGTGCGCAGGATACGCAACATCAGTTCCACTCCAGCCGAGATCAAAATAAAGAGCGCCACAAGCAACGATTCCTTTGGCCCTACTTCCCAAGAGCTCAATGAGATTGCACTACTCACAGGTGTGTCCAAATCTCTCAGACAAATCACCGCTGTCCTCACAAAGCGACTGACTGATCAGTCAAGGAATTGGCGCCACATCCTGAAATGCCTAACAGTGGTACAGTTCTGCCTTCTTGCAGGCTCACCAGAGTTTGTGCAATGGATGAAAAGCAACGCGTATTTGATATCAACGCTTCGAGAATTCGAAATGAAAGACAATGAGGAGACTGCTCACCAAATTCGCTCGAAATCAAGGACTATCACGAAGCTTTTGAAGGACACGAAATTGTTAGATGAGAAGAGAACGAGCTACCACGTCTTCCGGTCCAGTGTTTCTCGCCCATCTATCGACAAGAGATCATCACTGGATATCCAAAGAGCCGATATTGAGGTCGAAGAAGTTTCGATCTCCCCCACAGACTTCCGGAGGAGAGGTATGAGTATGGAGCTTGGGAGATCAAATGATTCTGGACGTGATCTGAGCCCCGGGAGACAAGAGGTGTTTAAAATGCTCGCTGATATCACCGAAGAGTGAAGCATCACACCAATGTGTGACTTCTCAGCTGGCGTACATATTTTGATATGGAGAACATCTGATGTCCAACTTTCTGTTTACATTCTTGGCATTACAAACCTGCTTTTGTCGCGGTGATGGGCTACTCAAAGCTAAGACAAAGGGGTGGGAAAGCCGCGTTTACCTCAAGTGTGGCGAGGACAGCTACGAGATTCTTATTTATCAATCACTTAATAACTAATACATTGATGCAGTAAATGATGAGTCTCAGCTCGAAACAATAGTAGCACAGTCTGCAGCCTGTCAAGATAACAGCCGGGCACGTTGTTGTGGCACATCCCCTCATTCGCGAACTTCCGATTGCGGAAGGATTCCAGATTGGGGAGTTTTCTAGAACGCCACCGCAAAAACAACCGCTGCAATTCCCGGGAGGTATAAATACCCTCCGCCCCCCTTTTCACAAGAAGTGGTCTTACCCGCCACCCAGCTTTACAACACACACTAATCAAACCGCTACACATTATGCAAATCTTCGTCAAAACTTTGACCGGTAAGACTATTACTTTGGAAGTATGTATCCACCTTGCCCACAGCCATTCCCCCACCTTTTTGTGCCACTAGAACCGCTTATCAGTTCGCATGCTACCGTGCCTGCCACACGGGAGACCACCACCGCAGCAAACGAGCGCTTGGTTTCGCAAGCAGATTTAGCTGAGAACTTGATAGTCTGCTCCGAACTGGAGGAATACTTGTTTTTTCGGATTCAGAAAAAGACGATTTCGTATAATGAAACAGGAGGGGAGGGGTTGTTTATCGTACCCAAGTTCAGTTTCACTAACAGCAACCAGGTCGAATCCTCTGACACCATTGACAACGTCAAGTCCAAGATCCAGGACAAGGAGGGTATTCCACCAGACCAACAGAGACTTATCTTTGCTGGTAAGCAACTTGAGGATGGTAGAACCCTTTCCGACTACAACATCCAGAAGGAGTCCACCCTCCATTTGGTCCTTAGATTGAGAGGTGGTATGCAGATCTTTGTTAAGACCTTGACAGGCAAGACCATCACTCTTGAGGTTGAATCCTCTGACACCATCGACAACGTCAAGTCCAAGATCCAGGACAAGGAGGGTATTCCACCAGATCAACAGAGACTTATCTTTGCTGGTAAGCAACTTGAGGATGGTAGAACCCTTTCCGACTACAACATCCAGAAGGAGTCCACCCTCCATTTGGTCCTTAGATTGAGAGGTGGTATGCAGATCTTTGTTAAGACCTTGACAGGCAAGACCATCACTCTTGAGGTTGAATCCTCTGACACCATTGACAACGTCAAGTCCAAGATCCAGGACAAGGAAGGTATTCCACCAGACCAACAGAGACTTATCTTTGCTGGTAAGCAACTCGAGGATGGTAGAACCCTTTCCGACTATAACATCCAAAAGGAGTCCACCCTCCATTTGGTTCTCAGATTGAGAGGTGGTTTTTAGACTAGGTGTCCTGAATAGAGGGTACTTTTCTTTTTGTGACATGTTGACGACGTTATCTGAATATTTATCTACTGCTCAATCCGATTTTGTTTTATTATGAGGGGGTTTGTTGAAGCGGTTGAGTTTTTAAAAGAGGTTTCATATGATTTGTTTTTGTCTAGTGAGGGTGCTTAGATACTCTTGCTTTTCAAACGATGATTGTCTTTTTCTCCTCATTTTTTTATAACGTACATAGACTCAGCTGTTGTATAGACGGTTGAGAATTTGTTGTTACATAAAGCTGTAGTCTTCGACCTCATTAACGGCCAGCGTTAACTTCGGCCTGATATATGTTCCATCAAGAGATACGATTGCGTTTCTAACAGCTATGCACAGACCAGGTGAGTGCCAGTTTGTTCCACAAATATACAACCGTTAAACAGTAACATCCCAAAAGGGTAACTGAGAATGTGTCTCCAGAGGCGCGGAAAGCTTCTCGGTTGCAAAGGGCTCTGTGTGTTTACAAGCCTCTGAGCAACCTCGGGAAGCCTCATCCATACAATATCACAGTTTTTGCTCTTTTTCCCACCAACAAATTGACATAGAAACTGGGCTCCATTCCCAGCCTTCTAGCAACCCAAACGGTGGAAGGGTTTCAAACGCGCTTTTTTTAGCACACGTCCCGCATAGAGGGCTTGGAATCTAGAACGCGAGACCCCCCAAATTCAAAAAAAAAAGCTAACTGACTGTGAAGGTGTCTCAGCCTGATTGATCCATTTTTTCAACCACCGCAAAGAGGCCCACTGCGTGCCAAAACTGCTATCTGTACACTCACTTCCAGGCTAAGCCTATCGCTGACGTTCCCAGGTACTCCGGTATTTCTCAAAGCGCTTCATTCGTCCGAACCCGCCCAGCGTGCTCGCTCAACCAAACACAGTCCCACGACATCACAGCTCGCTACACACAAAGAGACGCACAGAGAGAGAGAGCAAGGAAACCCCAAGCAGGAGAACAGAAAGAAAGGCAAGATACACACACTCTGGTAAAGACCGCTAAACCAGGCCACAATAACAGCCATCATGACAAGCGCCAATAGCTCTGTCCCCATCACGATGACGGGCTCCACAAGCACACTCGCGCTGTCGGACGATTCGTTCTCCTCAACGACAGACTCAGCGAACTCCACATCGTCAGATTCCACCTCATTCGTGGTGCCAAGTATCTCGTTACTATCTGGGAGTGTGACCACGCCGTTCTCTTCAGAAACATCATTGTCTTCCACGTCATCGTATCACTACCACGGCTCTTCAAACTCGTCAAGCTCCGTCTCCACCATCATATCGTCATCTTCAACATACTACAACTCCTCATCAGAGCATCCTAGCGTGCACGGATCGTCACAGCTTTCCAGCTCACATCTGAGTTCGTCGTCTTCAGACTCCGGCTCCTCATCCTCTGAATTCCACCACCACACATATGAAGAATCGTCACTATCATCGTCATCCGAGTCCTCTAGCTATCACCGCCACCACACAGAAGAGTCTTCCTCGTCGACATCGTCATCATATGCTGCAGAGACAACAGAAAGCTCGTCCTCAGCGTATGGTTACCCAGAAGCCACACAAGAGCCGGACTCTGAAACATATGTTTACACACAGGCATACATCATCACCGATGACTCTACAACTCTAGCAACAGACCTTCTAGTCACAACGACGGTCGATGCCGACTCCTCTTTCACCACTAAGCCCGTGACCATCACCACAGATCTCGCATTCCTGGCCAATGCTGTCCCTGGTTACAAGACGTCATCGAGCGACGAAACCTCCAGTTCTAACGACGACAATGGCTCCACAAGCACAAAGACAATTGCAGGCTCAGTTGTTGGGTCCGTTGCCGGTGCTGCTATCCTATTGTTCCTCGTTTGGTTCTGGCTCAAGAGAAGAAAGAGAAGAGGAGGCAATGCCTGCTCTTTTGAAAAAGGGTTCTCACATTCTATCCAATCAACCAGAAGGTATGATGATGCCAATTACTCAAACGGAGAGAAACAGTTTGGCCACTCGTCTACGTTTTCATTCAGCTCACTACTCCCATTCCTTGGGAAGAAACCTGACACAAGATCTTCAAACAATTCATTCGAAAGCTCACATTCATCCAGTGGGTTTGGACTGGGTTCATTGAGAACTTCTATTCTCCAAGACCAGCCTGTTACTGAGCGTACCCCAATCCAAGCTGAAGAACCGTCATACACACGCTCTCCTCCACCACGCCGTCCGATTATTCAAACACAGCAGCGTACAATTGATACCGTGTTAGAAGAACCGGAAGCTCCATCGTCACCGAACACTTATAACAACAGCACTCGTCCACAGACCTATAAGTCAATGAGATACCAAAAATCTGGGCTCCGTGCAACAACTACGGAGAATCCATTTGATGATTTGACTGCAAAGAGGTCACCACCGGTGCCACCACCAGCTCGTCGTGCCAATGCATGTCCTGCATCTGTGGACTACCACCGTCATGGTGTCAATCGACACAGTGTTACGAGTGTGGAGTCGAGTATTATCAGTGATGATACGGATGATGCCAGCTCTGACGAGAGTTTGATGTTGAACGATGGTCAGAGAAGCAGCAACAACACGGGATTTTTCAGGGAGATTGTTTGATATGTATTTTTTTGTTTCTTGGGATTATGTATGATGGAGGCTCACGGTGTTCTCTTTTGGTGTATTCTTTATCACTTTCCGGGCCTGTTTATGTTTTGCTTTTATGTTGCTGTTCTGTCCTTTAGATACCCTTTCTTTGTTTTCTACACGAGTAGCCCTTCTCATTGACGTAGTAACCGTGCACAGTCTTATTGGCCTGTTGTAGCTGATGATACCCGTGGTAAAGTGTGTATGGCATGTATTTCATAGCGAACCAGCGCCTTCTTCGTATATATATTATAAATCCAGTTTACGAGCATATTAATTGTATAAATCAGCTGTTGCGATCACCTCTTGCGAGCGTCGAACCCGTCAAAGAGCTTCTTGTTCTGCAAGAGGATGTCAAAGATGAAGGTGTGGCCCCCGTTCAAGATAAGCGTGATCTTGACATTGCGCAAAAACTCATTGTATCTCTGGATAACAGTCTTGGAGCCCAGATCGTGCTTGTTGATGTACTTTGGGTAGACCTTGGTCTGGATGAAGGTCTCAAGCTCTGAGATCAACAAGTTGGGATCGGTCTCAAAGTCGGAGAAGGTTGTGTGGGGGATCTTTGGGTTCCCCGCAATTTCCCTGTGGAAGGCCAAAAGCTCGGTGTAGTATTTCTCAATGTACTGAGAGTCGTCTGGGAGCTGTCTGTACTCAGTCTGCTCCTTGATGAGGTTATGGGACGGAACAACGAACCGGGTGTTTGGAGCGCTTGCGTAGGCCCTGCTGGGGGCCAGGATAGCGTGCTTGAGAGAAAGTCTGGTGGTCTTGGCTGCGTGTCTGGCAAGGAACATGGGCGTTTTTCTTTTCTATTCGTGAGTCTGTAGACCCTAGTTCTTCTGTGTTACCGGAAATGGAACAACCAAAAGAGATGAAACAGCCAAAAGGGATGCTGGAGAACGTTATCTTTGGCTCAAAATGGTGTCAAAAGTGCCACACCGGGAGAGTTCGCGAAATGCGCGAATTCGTTTGTCGCGCTTTTGCCACCGTCGCCAACCATAAACACCGCCAACAGCGTCAACAACCCACGAACACTCCGTTTAATTGGCTCTTAGACACACACAAATCACCAGTAAAAACAGCTAAGGCAATGGCAACAGACACCGCTGCGCCGTACCTGGCGCTCCTGGGCGAAAATGACGCCACACTCAAGGCGTACGCTCTGCAATCGCTGAACGGAGTCGTCGATCAGCTCTGGTCGGAAGTGGCGAACAACATCATCGACATCGAGGAGCTCTACGAGGACGAGTCCTTCAAAGACCGCAAGCTTGCCGCGCTCATTGCATCCAAGGTGTACTACAACTTGGGTGATTACGCATCTGCTGTGAAGTTTGCGCTTGTGGCTGAGGAGGTGTTCAACATCGACGAATCAACGGAGTACGTTGAGACCATCATCTCTAAGGCCATTGACCAGTATATCGAGCTCAAAAAGGCCGAGAGCAATGGTGAGGCTGTGGAGATCCCACAGCAGCTGACCAGCATCTTTGAGAAGATGCTTGAGAAGGCCACCAAGGCTGGCGACCTGAAGCTGGTTCTCGGTATCTCGCTGGACGCTTACAGACTTGACATCGCGGAGTCCCTCATCAAGGACCAGCTCAAGATAGAGACAGAGGAGAACGTGTTGAGCCTGGTCAACTACGCGCTGAACATTGCCACCACCATCATCGACAACACCGTGTTCAGAACACAGATCCTGCACGCTTTGGTCAACATCATCACAGGCCTGAAGTCCCCTGACTTTTTCATCGTGTGCAAGATCATTGTGAACCTGAACGACCACGGGCTGGCCACTCATCTCTTCACCAACTTGATCGAGTCCCAGGACACCAATGCCAGACTCACAGCCTTCCAGGTGGCCTTCGATCTCGTCAACTCTGCGTCTCAGGAACTGCTTGACAAGACCATCGCCAACTTGGACTCGCTGAACAAGGAAGGCGAGAATGCTACGCTGAGCAAGATCACCAGAATCCTCTCAGGCATCCCAACTTGCGACTTCGATATCACCTTCTTGCAAAAGAACAACAACACAGACATCCAGATCCTCAACAAATCGAAAACCGCACTCGACGGAAGAAACTCCATCTTCCACAATGCCATCACATTCGAGAATGCGTTCATGCATGCTGGTACCACCGACGACTCATTCTTCAGATCCAACTTGGAGTGGCTCGGTAAGGCCACCAACTGGTCCAAATTCTCTGCTACTGCAGCTCTTGGTGTGATCCACAAGGGTAACTTATCCCAGGGAAGAAAGATCCTTCAACCATACTTGCCGGGAAGCCAAGGGTCTCACTACACTAAAGGTGGTTCCCTCTATGCGCTCGGTTTGATCTTTGCTGGACATGGCAGAGAAACCATCGATTACTTGCGAAAGCACGTTGTTGAGAACGGTTCCGCTGCTGGTACAGACGAAGTTGATGTCATCCTTCACGGTGCTGCTTTGGGTACTGGTGTTGCCGGTATGGGCTCTTCCAATGAGGAGATCTACGAGGAGTTGAAAGTTGTCCTTTTCTCTGACTCTGCGACTTCGGGAGAAGCTGCTGCCTTGTCCATGGGTTTAATCATGCTCGGTTCTGGTAATGAAACTGCACAGACTGATATGCTGTCATATGCTGAGGAGACACAACACGAGAACATCATCCGTGGCCTCGCTGTTGGTCTGGCCTTGTTGAACTACGGAAGAGAAGAGCAGGCTGACGATATCATTGAGAAGTTGTTGGAACATCAGAACCCGATCTTGCGTTATGGTGGTGCTTACACTATTGCGTTGGCTTATGCGGGTACTGGTAATAACAAAGCCATCAAGAAGCTGCTACACTTTGCTGTTTCCGATTCTAATGACAGTGTTAGAAGAGCTGCTGTTACAGCTTTGGGTTTCGTGTTGATTCGTGATTACCAAACTGTTCCTAGAATTGTCGAGCTGCTTTCTGAATCTCACAACCCACACGTTCGTTACGGTACGGCTATGGCTTTGGGTATTTCTTGTGCTGGTCGTGGCTTACAGGCTGCCGTTGATGTCTTGGAGCCAATGACGAAGGATGCTGTTGATTTCGTTCGTCAAGGTGCCCTCATTGCATTGTCGATGATTTTGATCCAACAAAACGAGAAAACATTCCCTAATGTTACACAGATCAGGGAACAGTATGCCACTGTCATTGGAAGCAAAGGCCAGGATGCATTGGCCAAATTCGGCGCTGCATTGTCTCAAGGTATCATTGATGCTGGTGGGCGTAATGTTACAATTCAAACTGAGAACTCATCTACAGGCACTCTCAATACCAAAGCCATTGTTGGTTTAGCCGTCTTCACACAATATTGGTACTGGTACCCATTTACACACTTCTTATCTTTGGCATTCAGTCCAACGTCTATTGTTGGTGTCCGTGAAGATTTGAAAATCCCAGAGTTTGACATCTTCTGTCATGCCAAACCACAATTCTTTGAATACCCGCCTAAGATCAAAGAGGAGAAGGGTGTTGTGTTTGAAAAGGTTGCCAGTGCTGTTCTCTCCACCACTGCAAAGGCCAAGGCCAGAGCTAAGAAATCGCAAAAGAGTAAGGGAGAGGATGATATGGACGTTGATGAGAAGCCAAAGGAGGAGAAGAAGGAAGAATCAACAGAAAAGAAAGAGGAGGAGAAGGCTGAAGATGAGGATACCACTGTGAGATACACCAGAACACCATATAAGGTTGCCAACGTTTCCAGAGTTCTTCCAATGCAGCTAAAATACATCAACTTCAGCAAGGACGAGAGATTTGTCCCTGTCAGAAAATTCAGAGGTACCGGTGGTGGTGTTGTTGTTTTGGTCGACAAGGAGCCATCAGAACCAATCAAGGCCATCTCCACTGTGAGACAACTCAACAACAAAGATGCTCCTATCCCCAAGCCTTTCAAGCTTGAGCCAACCGCAGGTGAGTTGGAGCAGTGATTAGCTTGATGCATGTATGTTACCATCTATTATGCTTCGTAGCCACTACACATATAATAGAGTCATAGCTTTCGATATTCCCAGAATATAAATACAAATTCTAAATAGCGTCATCAACTTGTTCAGGCTCTTCCTGGATCAGCTCAACGTCCTCATCAAGTTCGTCCTCAACAACGGTGTCGACCCGTACCTTCTTCTTCTTGGACTGCTTCTTCTTTGGTGGTGGCACTTCTTCCTTCTCTTCTTCAACTACATCGACGTCTTCTTCAGCTTCCTCTTCTTGTTCCTGGTCCTGGTCCTGGTCGACTGGATCAACACGAGGTTTAGCAGCAGCAGTTGGTTTTGGCTTGAGTGTATGGAGAACTGTGGCGACCGTGTAGCCTTCTTCGTCAATCTCGTACAAAGTTCGTACCATAGCGGCCTTCTTAGCCTTTGCGCCTTTAAGCCCAGTCTTGGTCTTCTTCTTCTTGGTCTCCTTCTTGACTTCCTCAATCGGCTTCTGGGCCTTGTATTCAACCTCACCTTCCTCTTCGACATCGGCTTCAACTTTGCCCATCTCCATGTCGTTGAAGAGTTCTTTGTCCTTTGCAAGGTCGTTCTCGGTGATTTCGTTGTTGGTGAACTTGTTCTGATCAACAACTTGATCAGAGTTGAGGTCATAAGTACCTTCAAGCTGAGAATCGCCTGAATTCTCATCTGGAACAACAGGCTTCTCAAACTTCTTGAATTTTTTCTTCTTGGACCCATAACCACCGTCGATACTGTTATAATCGCCAAATACAAACTCATGCTTGTTATGGCCAAACTTCTTTGGGCCAGACTTGAGCTTCTCGATGACGGACTGCTCAAACTTCTTGTTGTTCTTATCATTGAACTCCCACATGAACGAGTCATCTCTCTCGTTGAACTCCTCCTCGTCGATGTCGTTCTCATCAACTTCGGCTAAGTACTCATCAACTTCGTCCCAATGGGCCTGGCCAATGTGTAAACTCGACAAATCGTTGTTTTTGAAGACATTGAACTTTTCAGTCTCCCATTTCTCGGTAACATCCTCAAATGCGATTTCCCAGGCTTTTTCGTAGAACTCTTTGTTTTTCAATAGCTCTTTTTGTCTCAGTTCCTCATTTGCCAGCCATTCCATATGCTTCAAATCATCAGTGGAAGGCTCGTAGATGTGCCAAATGACATAGTGAGGTAAACCGATGACTTCGAAGCCCATAGTCTTACACAGCTTACCGAAAGCCTCCGTCTCAGCGTGTTTCTTGAAAGAGAAAGCTGGGAACATCGCACCACGTCTAAAGACCGAAGCCTTGGCCAGAATAGAGACACCACCGATACCATCAAGCTCCATTTCGACTTCTGGATCACCATATGGGTCTCTAAGATATGCCAAATGTGGTCTCCAGGTTGCGTACTCCGGATAACCCTCAACAATGACGGCGTCCTCGTCCAATCTTTCGGCTAGCTCAATACCACCTTCACTCTCTTGCCACGAGTTCAGATCATACGCCTGTTCATAACCGAGCCAGTCTGGTAGCGGTCTCCAGATGTTTGGGACGATAACGTCTCGATCGTGGTGCATCAAGTCTTCTAAGATGGTAGCCGGCGAGGTCTCAACGTCGATATCTCTCCAATAAACCCACGAATGATCAGGTCTCAACGCCGTTGTTAGCAGCCAGTTTCTCGCAATGGCCATGAGTTTTCTTCTTGGACCCTGGGCTGCGAAACCGTGTCTGTCAGAAAACGATTGGCCAACAATTTGGCCGAAGTCCTTTTCGTAGATCTCGATACGGCCGAATCTTTGGCTCTTGTCTGGGTCGTTTTGAAACTCTGAGATAAACATCTTCAGGTCGTCCAGCGTTGAGTCTGAAGTGTCCGAAACCAAGAAGGACATATCGATAAGGTTGTGTGGATATGTCATATTTCTCATGTGTCCGAAGAACATTGGTAAATGGGCAGCAGCATCTCTGAGGGGAACAAGAAACAGTATACGTTCATTGCGTTGCCAACCGTTTGGAGTCGACTTGAACTCTGCTAGATCGTAGTATTCGACGTTCATATCGTTGAGGTTTTGACTCGACGTTGAGTGTAACGAGTTTGGGAAGTCTGGATGGTATAGAGATTCTGTTGGGGTTTGATAGATATCCCATAGATATGCCATTAAAATGAACGGCAAGATAGAGTAGATTGTACGAATACCGAAAGCCATCAATGATACCGTCTTTTTAACAGCATCAGAGAGGTCTTCCCCTCCAAAGATAGAGGACATTAGCGTATCATCATCTTTAACGGTATAGTCCTCTTCGATGGCAGTAACGTCTTTCCCGACGTTTCTGTGTCTGGACATCCTTGTGTCTTATTCTTTATGGGATTTGTTAGAGTGGTGTATTGTGCTATGTGTTCGTCTTCTGTGTTCGTTTTCCGTATTTGTCTTATGTGTTTGTCTTATTTTATATCTTGTGTCCTTTAGGAGAACAAGGGGAAAAAGCCATGAGCGCGGGAGGAAGAAGAAAAAAACTTGACACCGCCGCACTTTCTTTTGAAACTTGCAGAAGCTGAAGAAGAAGCTGGAGAAGAAGCTTCGAATAACGGTTGACTGACCAATGAGAAAACGCTCGTATCTAATATTTGGATACAAATATATGGGTATCTAACCATTCAATAGACCACTCAACTGGCGTAGAAAAGTGTACGAAAAACGGATCTTATCGAGTTTATGATCAACGATTTGCGGCGATCTACCAGGTCTCGGCCCACCTGACTGCAACGGGCAAGGATGGGGAGGGGGTGTTGATCATTTGTGCGATTAGTAGCTCACGTGGATACAAGTAACTTATATGATCTATATGATATATTGCCATGATCCTTATTAGGACGGAGTAACTTATATGGTCAATAGGACGCCTAACATTCCCTTGTATATCATACATGCATAGCTAATGCTACAAGTACATGGCCGTTGTAACGGTGCTGACGCAATATACACAATTGTGTCTATCATCATGGTCTTATATTCCATATGTGTCATATCTATTCATTAATCTTTTCATCCGTAATCTCATTCCATAACCAATTCCTCCAAAGTTCGCCAGCGTCCTTCAAGAGTCTCTCAAAATCGTTATAAACAAAATCTGTGTTATGCAGCATTGTGTCTGGATCCAACTTTTGACTGAGAGGTAGCTTGTTCAAGAACTCTCTTATCTCAAACTGATCAAATTCTAATAGTTTGGATTCGTTTTTCTGCAATATGGAGACAAAGATGAACGCCATCTGAATCTGATAATCCATTTGCGACCATTTCAAGTTTGAGTCGTCTGTTGGTTTATACCAGAAGTTATCCGAGTTGATATCCAAGCCTTGAGTGTCAAATTTGGGATCAACATCATACAGCTTCTTGAATTTCTTCAAGAGCTTAGGGTTGTCCATATACTTCACCTCAAACACGCTGTATGGATACCTAAACCCTAACAACAAGTCCCAAAGTCTTCCCCTATCGAGTTTATTGAACACTTTGGCACCACAGTACTTGAACCACCATGTCAACCACTGGTTGTTCTTGTTACTGTTCTTGTTGATGAGATCTTCCTCGGATAACGATTTGTATAGCTCTGGAAGTAGTTTAGCGAACACAACAAGGAAGAATGAGATCCTCGTCTCTATTTTACCGGATTTGAACAGCAACTCTTCAGCGTTCAATGAGTTTGATGCGATAAGATCTGTGATTGTCTTGTGCTCACTGGTGTCGTTATGCTCATCGGAATCTTCATGGGAGTGGAGTAACACGAGAACTAATCTCTCATAGACTTCTGAGAATGTCATCATTGGGGTGTCTGACGACACACTTGTCTGGTCAAGGGTGAAATCGGAGTCGATAGACTCATCATCACCCACCAACCTCGTAAGATGTTTATGTGTTGGATCCGATTTGTTCAGCACGTCACGACCAATCAAGACGTAGTTGGAACTTGGAATAGGTGGGAACCACTCAGCCAAACCAAGCGCAATCCATGAGAACCCAGAGTCATACTTGATGATAGCGCCCCATTTGGAGAAGAACTTGACGATGGAAGCCTCCAAAATACCAACAATCTCCTCTTCAACAGGCGATAATGAGTTCTCTGGCGGAGTTATGGTGCCGATCTCTTTGTTGTCCTCCAGTTTGGTTCGGACTCTGAAGTACTTCATCAAGTCGTGTTTGACCTTCCCGTGTGCAATTTCCGTGTCTTCGTCGCTGTCAGCAGTGGCGCTCAAATAAGGATTTATAACGTAGGGATGGTATTTCAGCAATATTGGCCAGACTTCGTGTCTCAGAGACATCGGAATACCCTTCTGTCTCGCAATGAGCGCTAATGCCAGGTGGTCGTTCTCCTTCAAATATTTCTTGCAGAGCATCATGACAGTCTTGGAATCATCTTCGACAGGTGATCTCCGACGCTTCTGGTACATTGACGGGGAAGACGGTGACGACGAGAACGTGGTCATGTTGGAGCCGGTCGTCAGCGTGGACGAGTTCGATATCGTGGTGTGGATCTTTTGCATGATCTCAGGCTGGGCAAGACTCTTCATGGTGTCCGGGTATGGGTCGTGCGACTAGAATCCCAGAGGAATAGCGGGCTTTGGAGAGTTGTGAGCGAAGCTGATGGGCCTCAAGGCGGGACTCGCTTTGTGGGGGCCTTGGAGACAGATCCCTTTTCCAGATTGGTTGAATTGGCGGGTGAATTCGACAATTTATAACAGGGGGAAAATCTACGTGTGTGTGGCTTCCCTTCCCTATGGTTTTTTCTGTCATGAGTGCGCCTTTGCGCCTTTGCGCATTTTTGGCGGCCGGTTGCGTGGGTTTTCCGGGATTACGCAAATCTGGCGAAGTCTGCTGGGAAGCGCAAACCAGCTTGTGACTGCTACGAGGAGGGCCACCGGCTACGCTTTAGCATTCTCACACAGAGGTTTGCGATGTTAATTGGGCCGAATTCCATGGCCTCGTTGCTATAGAATAATAACCCACTTATT
Organism: Petasospora mississippiensis; assembly: GCA_030581715.1. Classification (NCBI taxonomy): domain Eukaryota; kingdom Fungi; phylum Ascomycota; class Saccharomycetes; order Phaffomycetales; family Wickerhamomycetaceae; genus Petasospora; species Petasospora mississippiensis. The sequence continues at coordinate 166,479 of JAKTVV010000016.1, read as the reverse complement.
GTCTCATAACCGTGTTGTGTCACTTTTGGTTTATCGCCTACGGAGATTCTTATCAATTACTGGCACCGGCACAATCCGTAAGCCGTCTGGGGCCGTCGGAACTTTTCGCTGCCAGAAATTCGCCTTTTCACGCAACTTGCCTGATCAGGACGTGCTGCTACGGAACTATACTACGGGACAGGTTTTACCTTCACCTTTTGGCCTCTCGGTGGCCAAGTTGGTTTAAGGCGCCAGACTGTAATGTTTAAAAGTCATCTGGATATCGGGCGTTCGAATCGCCCCCGAGAGATTATTTTTTTTCGCTGCGGCCTGCTGCAGAGTGCGGCCCCTACCGTCCAGAAAAATTTACTACTGCAAAAGGTGAGGAGATGAGCTCTCTTTATCGGAAGATCAGTTGGGCGGTTCGATATATACCACGATGTCCGACACAGAAAACACACCAGTGGATAGCTCCAAGAAGAGATCGTTCAATGATGAGATCGAAATCGATCTTGCGCAAGTTGCGCCATTGTCGAAGAAACAGAAACGTCTTTTGAGAAAGGGTAAGCTTGACCTTTCGAAGCTTGAAGCTGAGCAGAAAGTTGAGGCTGAGAGACTTATGAAGGCTTCTGAGAAGAAGAGCGATGATGAGGACGATGAGGAGACCAAAGACGCTAACGATGATACTCCAAAAGAGAAGAAGGAACAGAAGGAACAGAAGGATGTCAAGTTTGGTGTCTGGATTGGTAACATGTCCTTTGATACCCTCAAAGAGGACCTCACAAGATTCATCGTCGCAAAGACCACAGAGTACCCTGAGCACACACCAGAGCTCTCAGCGGATGAACCGTGCCAAGTGAAGGAGACAGATATTCTCAGAATCAATATGCCTACACAAGGTGGTGATGGTAAGGTCAAGAAGATCAAAGGATTCGCCTATGTTGACTTCCCAACCAAGTCTCACCAGCTCTCCGTTATCAAGCTCTCAGAGTCTCAGTTGAACGGAAGAAAACTGTTGATCAAGGACTCCAAATCGTTTGAGGGAAGACCATCTAAGGAAGACGTTGCCATGAGTAAAAACCCACCTTCGAGAATCCTTTTCGTCGGTAACCTTTCGTTCGATACTACTGAGGATATGCTTACACAACATTTCCAACACTGTGGTGATATTGTGAGAATCAGAATGGCAACCTTCCAAGATACTGGTAAATGTAAAGGGTTTGCATTCTTGGATTTCAAAGACGAAGAAGGTCCAACAAAGGCCTTGAAAGATAAGTCTTGTAAGAAACTACTGAACAGACAATTAAGAATGGAGTTCGGTGAAGACAGATCTAAGAGAACACCAAAGACCAAGTCTTTCACCAGAAATGAAGACGGTGAAACTGCTCCAGAGACGCGTGTCGCTCACGAACCACGTGAAGTTGCAGTCCAACAAGACTCCATGCCAATTAGAGAGAGAACGGAAAGAACCAAACCGGTTTACAAGAAGAAGAAAGATACACACAAGAAGCCAGAAAGACTCAAATCTTCTATTGCGCTTGCCGGAGCACAGAGAGCAAGCGCTGCCATTGTTCCATCCGCTGGTAAAAAGATTACATTTGATTGATTAATGCATTTTCTCATTTTGAATAAAGGGCTTGGGTATACACTTTTCCTGCTGTAGTTCTTCATTCCAAAGCGTTCTTGATCTCAACAAGTACAACGTTGCTGGACTCCCGTTCTTGGAAGGTTTCCAGATCTTGTTTTACCCTCACTGAGATGCGAGGAACACCAATCTTAATCAGAGATGCACCGGCACGCACAGTTTGAATCCTCACATTCTCAACTTCTGCCGTGGTTGTGTTTTTAGTGAATGTTACGTCCCAGCAATTGATGATCGTATCGATAAGCTTGTCAGATAAGGATACACCCTCCAAAACACCTGCAACCTCAACCAGCCCATCAACGACAGCTAATTGAGAACGCCAAGTTGGAATGTAAACTTGTGGATCAAAGGTATTGATGAATGCCTGGAGAACAAACGAGAGCAGTCCATCTGTGTACTTTCCTGGAGAGTAACATACAAAAGTTTTGGACAAACTCTTTAATGCCCTCATACGATCAGCTTCCTTCTTCAAGTTCTTCTGAGAGGACTTTTCATTCACGGATTCTTTAGCTTTTTTGTTTATGTGCTCATCGTCTTCATCATCAGAATCATAGTATTCTGGTGACAGCAAACTCTCAAAGATTTCAATTGACCTTTCTTGGATGTCTTGACTTGGGAAATCATGTGCAAACTCACCGAATGAAACAATCGCTTGCTTTTGATAGGTTTTGTTCTTTCTCTTGGCTTCAGTAATGACCACTTTGGTAACTCTTTCGAGGACTTCGGGATGTTCAGCCAAAAAGTCTTTGGACTTGCCACATAGCGAGACCAAAGCGGAGAGCACATCTTCTTTTCCAGACCAGGATCTTCCTTGGCAAGCGTTTAAAAGCACATCAAATAATGTTCCAACATTGAAAGTGGTACCATTTGTTCCATCAATGGCGTTACAAGCACTAGCAATACTTTTGGCAGCTGTTTGTCTAACAGTAAATTGAGAAGAAGCCAAACACTTTGCAGTAAGTTCACAAATTTCATGCATGTATAGCTTAACAGCACCGTTACCTGAGGTATTTTCGGACCATTCATTCTCAAATGCTTTTGCAATATCTCTGCTTGGATCATTCTTAGCAACGAATGCCACAGGTAGGAAAGCACCAGCAACTGAAGCAAAACGGTCACCAGAATACTTGGAAACAGCTTCGGAAGCAACACCAGCAACAAGCTTGGTTCTGTCATCCTCAGAATTGAAATACATATCACTTATCTTTTGTGCATACTTGACAGTAGTCTCAACCGAACAAACACGACATGTATATCCAGCAGCAGTAGCAAATGAAGAAGAAACAGTCGTGTTGCGATCTTTCAACTGAGACACACACGTATTGAGAAGTGATTCACCGTATGGCTTAACAATCTGAAGATGTCTAATCACAAGCATCACGATGACTCTGGAAGCTGCAGCTTTTGAAGGCAACCCAACAGACTTTTTCACCGTGGATTGTAATCTAAAGATAACATCTTCAATGATTTCGTCGTTGACGAGATCAACGAGCTTTTCGAGAGCATTCATCATTGGGGAAGATCCGATACTCTGTATTCTCTTGGCATCAATATCATCACTGTTGAGCTTGTATTTATCAGCGTTCAATGTCAAATAATTGATGATCTGTGGTTCCAGGGTGGACATAAGGAGGATGAACTGTTCAAGAAGTTCACCAATGAACGGTCTAATAGCTTTACCAGCTTTCTTAACGAGGTCCAAGATCGTCTTCAAAGAGAAGTTACGAACATCCTCAGCATCACTCAAGATACCCTTGTTACCCAAAAGGAATGGTAGCAGCTTGGTGAGGGCTTCGTTGGCACGAGAAGCAGAAGATCCTGACTCAACCTTAATACTGTTCACCAACATCTGTGACAACACCCGGGTCAAACCACCACCAGCTTTTCTCACACTTTCTTTGATATCATCAAGCGATCTGAAACCCATAGTCCAGATGTCTTCCATATAATCTTGATAGTTCTCCGCAGGTAGCGTTTGAATCAAGTCTGTAAGCGCAACAGTGCTTGCCTCTCTGACTCTCCACTCCTTGTTACCCATACTTGCAAGCAACTCTTTCATAATGGCATCTGCAAATTTCTCAATAGTCTTTGTGGTATCAGGGACAATAGAACTCCAGATATCATTCATCGATCTGGAAACAGAAGAGCTTGGATCAAATCTGTATCTGTAAAGCTTTGGGATCAATCTGTTAGACAAAGATTCATTCTCAAAGAGCATCTTATCAAGGGATGACTTCGACATGATAGAGCCTAAACCAAATGCAATACCCTTTCTCGATGACCACAAAGCAGAGGTCTTAGCCATAGACATGAACTTATAGACAAGACTTGGATCACCGACTTCTGAAGCCAAACTCAAGATGTCCTTATATGTCGAGACAGATCCGTCATGGGTTTTTAGTACACCAGGCTCAAAGAGCTCAGTATCAGCTGAGACTGAACCAGCAGACAATTTTGCTGTAGATGTAGATTCAGTGAACGATTTCAGCAAACTTTTGACTAGTGTTTCTTTCAGGTCGTTGTCCCCAAGCTCATAGATAATGGAAAGACCCCTTGATGCGGCTTCTTGCACGAGCTCATCTCTATCGGATAAGAATCTCATAAATGCAACATGGATGAGACCAGATCTGGCTTTAACAGCAGGGAGGTGACCACTGTATTGAGTGAGGGATAACAACCAGATACACCCAGACTTTCTCAAGCTCGGTTTGGTGCTGGAGCATGCATTGAGAACTTTAGTTAAGATGAAATCGAGTCTATTCTCTCTTGGAGCAGTGTATGGTTTGAGCGATGGATCTTGGATATCCATAAATTTTTTCAAGAGCTTAGACTCCCAACCTGCAGCAATTATAGTAAATGCCTCACCAGAACTGAACAGTGTTTCAACTTGCTTAGTACTATGTGTGTTGTAGATAGCTGCCTCGAAGTTTGTAAACTCCTCTTCGATTGACTCGTATTCGGAAAGTGAAAGCAAAGACCAAGTCATCATACTCTTCTCATCTAACTTCTTAACCTTTGGTTCAAGGGCCTCGATTATATCCTTCTTAGCAGCCAGGATGAAATCGTTGGTCAAATCTGGGCCAAAGCCACCGAACTTGGAAAGCTCACCAGCAGCAGTAACGGCTGCGGTAATCAACTTTGGATCAGAAGACTTCAGTGCGTAAACAATGGTGCTGTATCCCTTCTTCAAGTCGTCTTCAGCAAGAGCTGATCTTCCGCGTAACTGGAGCCTCGAAATCAGATAACCGATGGCGAGAACCTGTGACGGTGTAACTGGAACCTCAGAGACAGATGGAATCAGATGTTTGAAAAGTTGGACGACTTCAATGTCGTCGAATGATGGGTGACTAGCAATGATACCGATGGCATTACTTGCAAAGTTTAAAATACCATCTTCGACAATCTTGTAGCTTTCAATTAACGAAACCAAGTCCGGAATTCCACCAATCTGAGTTTCAACCATGCTCTGAGGGGACAACGAGAGTAGCTTGACAAAGGTCTTACCATGCACTGGATTGGCGGTATTTGAAACACCATTTGAACCGCCATTTGAGGTGAACTCTGTTCTTAAGATTTCAAGGAAGTCCTTTAGACCTTTTATGTCATCCAAAGCTGCTTTAGTCAGACGAATGACAGTCTCATCATGTTCAAGACCCTTATCAATTCTAGTAGCCCACTCTTGATCTTGAACAACAACGGTGGATTTCCCATTTATAGACTGAGTTACCAGTACCCTCATGATGAACTGGACAGCACTAACCATTGAAAAGTGTATACTTGCCGTTGGGTTACTATTGGAGTACTCAATGGCTTTGATGAATTCCTCAATCATGTTATGGAAGTCTGGGAACTGCACTACGTTACCAACACCCATCAACTCTGGAGTAGATTTCATTTCGGATGTGTTTGTAGCCTGCATGATATTGAACCAGTAAGGATGAAGACCTTTGTGAGCCTCTTCAATAATGTCTGATCTGTTCTTAGTGGATGTACCCATGATGTTGAGCATTCTAGATTCCGCATCTTCGAATGGGAAAGTGGCGTTGATGAACTTCAAAGCAGTGAATTTAGCTGCATGAAGAGCATCAGCATCTCTTGTATCATAATCATCATCTTGAAGGTAGCTTTTCATGAGTGCTTTCAGTTTGAATTTCGATAGGTCCGGTAGTGTAGGAAGATGAATCATGATACTCCCCAATGAAGCTTGAATGGTTGTTCTCACTTCTGGGATATCACCGACGAGAGAGTCGAATAGGAATTCAATGAATGAGAAGTCAGCAACCAGCAAAGGATCTTTCTTCAAGATATCACCAAGTGCTTCGTACTGTAGTCTTCTGTGCTTCAGTTCATTAGCGAAGTTAGTACCTTGGGCGACTTGGAAGCGCGGCCAGCCTTCAGCATGCAAGTTATTTCTGAGCTGTGAAGCAACAGTAATAGCGTAGTTACCAGACACAGTAGCATCTGAGCCATTTTTTGCAACCCACTGGATGAATGTGATAGTAGCAGCCTTAAGACGTGGATTTCCGGTGGCATTGAGACCCATTGATGTGATGAGCGGAACAGTTTCATTCTTAGTGGCAACAACACTTCCATTGAGAACACCCAGGAAGCGTTCACGCACAGGAATCTTAACTGGAGATCTTGGAACTCTTTTATCACCAACGAAGAGGGAGATCATGTGATCGATCGAAGTTTTGTCTTCGTAAGGGATAGAGATCTTCCGGAGAAGGGCAGCACAAGTGTTACCAACTTGATCATTGGAGTCAACAGAGCCAATTTCAAGTAAAGTGATCAGATGTTCGTCATGGAATAGAGAAATGAACGAGGCAACATCTTTCTTGGCAGTAGATAGCTCGTCCCCCTTGTAAGAAACACCGGCATCGTAAGTTAAGAAACTGACATCAGCTGCACTAAGGCCTGGGCAAGTATACCCCTTCGGGATAACCCCATCGTTGTTGACAACCGGGTTCAGCAAGAACAGCTGTTCGATCTTTCTGATAAGGAAGAGCTCGTCCTCCGGTGCTAGCGAGATTTTGTCTCTTAGCGTTTTGAAGTCATCGGTACCACGGTCTGGAGTTTTCCAGCCCTTCAACGACTTGACGAAGAGATGGAACAGTCTAGCGGCGACGTTTGTTTTGATTCTGGAGATTCCTTTGACGATGAGAGGTGTCAGTTCGTGCTTGGCCTCGTCAGAGAGGCGGTCAACACCTTTGGATGCGAATAGTAACGAGTAGAGCTGGATTGTGGACGGATCTTGGCCTTCTGGACACTTCGGGTGTTGTGCCTGTTGAATGAGCTTAAGTGTGGGCAGTTGGACTGTTCGAGAGCCATTGAGGCGTGGGATAACGCCCTGAATGAACTTGAGCACCTGCTGGCGAACCGCTCCGTGTGGAGAGCCTAGTTTGAGAAGGAGCGGACATAGGTAAAGCTCTAGCGCAGATTGAAACTTGTCGTCTGAGGAAGCAAGAGCGATTCGGAGCTCAACTTTGTCGATCAGCGCAAGTTCTTGGTCAGCCATCGTGTGACTGGTAAGGAGGGAGACACTGAGGTAGTAATTGGGCGGTTGCAGTTGAAGCCGAGGTTTTGATGATGGAAGATCACCGGTGGCGGTGGCGATGTAAACGCGGCCGCGCGAGTTGTCGAGCTCTGCTACATGGGCCTATTTTGATGCTCAGTGAAGGGAAGCAATAATTCTTATGTATTACAAGTTGTTAAGGGCATTGTACAGCCCGTAACAATAGCAGCCGAGACCAGCAGCGGCGAAGAACGCACTAGCAGCCTGGACCCTCAGCACGGTCAGCAGGTCCTTCTTTGGGTCTAGAGACCCCTTCTCTATATCTCCATAGTTGGAGATCTTGTTGATCTTGTACTTCAGGAAAGGAGTGAAGAGGAAGTACATCGCAGTGCTTGCTGTTCCGATGATGAAGTAGAATCTCGCAAACGACTGGAATGGGAGATTCACAGCCGCCTGCGTTCCAGAGACAACAGTACCGAGAAGACCAGCAATGTGGAACTTACCAGCCACCGTGGAGTACTTCTGGGCCCAGGTTTTGATGGCGATTCTGTCACCTCCGTTCTCAAGGAGTGCGGGAACGTTGTACCAAGAGGTCAGGGCCTGTGCAAGGAGAGCTGTGCTCAGGATAGGAGCAGCGTAGTGTGGGAGACCCAGCACTTGCAGAGTCGAACTTGCGCTTGGGACGTCTGGGAGATTGATTGTGCGCACCATTGTGTTGTATTTGCTTGCTTATTCAGTGCTAAAGGCTACAAAATAGACTGTGTGGCGGGCCTTCCCGGTTTATATATTCCGGAGAGTTGCTCCACCCGACCTTTCCCCCCGCAATGATGAGGAGATGTCGAAGCTCCGGGGTCGGGCCGATTGAATGGAGCAAATATATGTGGAGATCCTTTTCTCAGCGCCGGGTCCATTGTCCCTGGCTGGATCTGACGAACATTGATTGGTCTCCTTCTACTCAAAATAAGCTCAACCACTGTACGTGACAATACAATAACCGTTGTGATGCTCCAGAAAAGGTGGAGAAGAAATCCTGGAGAAGCAGGATCCAAGCTTGCCCACAGTTGCCACGGCAACAGATCAAACGTGCTGACATAATCACAAGCGCGAGAAACGGTTAGCGCAGCATCGCAACTCATCTTGCTTTGTTTTTGTTTACTTTTCGGAGAGTCGAAAAGTTGGCGGGAAAAAAAGTAAACAGAGCAGTGTTCAGGGAACATATACAGCAGGAGACCCCAACAACCGCCTAATTTAACCCCTACTGTTCCACCTTGCTGGAACCCTCTTACAAATCCAACTTGCATACGGATCGTTGAGAGTTTATTGAGTTAGCAGTTACAAAGATCTAAGGACGATGGTGGTGCCGAACTCCCCTCCCCGTCGAAATGGATATGTTAACAGCACGGAGGATTTCGACAAATGGATTCGCATGGCTACTGACAATGTGAGCTAACAGTCCCTTCCCAACACTTATGACCATTGACTAACATTCTCATAGAAAATCAACACAACAAACTCCTGGGATCTAGCATTAATTGACTACTTCTACGACTTGTCAGTATTACGAGATGGAGACGGTATTAATTTCCAGAAAGCCTCTGCTACGCTTGATGGATGTGTCAAGATCTACTCCTCAAGAGTCGACTCCGCTGCTACCGAGACTGGAAGGTTGATTAGTGGTCTCGCAACTAGAAGAACAAGCAAAGAGACCGAAGAAGATCATCCCAACGATGAAGACAGTGAGCTTGATGAGATGGACCCAGATGCGCCACAACGACAGAAGAAGACTAGATCATCTACAAGAAAAGAAACATTGGCAGAATGGAATACCCTTCAGGTTAAGCAGATGGATATGGAGCTCTATGTGGATCCTTTGTTCAAGAAGGCTCTTGCCGATTTCGATGAAGGAGGTGCTAAGAGCTTGTTGTTGAACATGTTGAGTGTTGACCATCTGGGGAGAATCGTATTTGATACCACAGAAACTGCTCAACTGAGACCTCAAGATGGTAACGATTCTGAAAACATGGATGCTGTCGAGCACAGTTTTGCGGAGATGGATATAGATGAGCCAGAAGAAGACATGGGTACACAAACTGAAGAGATTCTGAGAGCACCAATCATGGATCTTGGAAGGAGGTTCCTGTCTAACATCATGAGCTCAGAAGAAATGTTATGCCCATCTATGGAAGAACTACGCTCTGTTGTCGAGCAGAAGAGTGCTTCTGCTGAGTTGTTGAAAGGTCTTGAACAGATGGTTATCCCTGAAGCTTACGATTACTCTCTCAATGGCAACTATGAAACCACATATCAGGGGTTTGAGGTTTCCCTTGGTGGCGCAAACGATGGCCACGATGACTTTGGTGGTTATGAAGGTTATGAAGGGGCAGACCCATCAGCTGACGAGAACAACAGTAAATATCCAGGGAACAAGACGTCGATATTTTTTAACGATCTTGATGATGAGGCTGATGACTATGGTGTGACGATGCGTATGTTATTTGGTGATGACAAGTCTTACAATGACACACATGCCAATGAGATGCTAGAGGATGGGTCGGTTTCTAATCTACCAGATGAAGATTTGTTAGCTTACTTTGATGGAAACCTACGAAAGAATTGGGCAGGACCTGACCACTGGAAGGTTATGAAGTTGAAGAAGAACTTTGAGTCAAAACAATTCAAGACTGAACAGCCACAGATTGGTGAAGACGGTAGTCCAGTCTCGCTACCAAGGAAGAGAAAAGAGCCTCTGATCATTGACTTCCTTTCCGACGACAACTTCCCTGACCCAGAGGAAATCTTCCAAGAGCCAACGACATCCATCGATCTTCCAAAGTCACAGTGGAAGGCTAAAGACAAGAATTTGCTACCCGACGATCGTCATTTCACCACACGAAGCTTCATTACTCTTTTCACAAAGAAGAAGCACATCAACAGTCGATTCAATAAGATCAAGGATGTCGACCAAGTTATTAACGAAGAACTTTATGCTGATACCGTGGTTGAAAACCAACCAGACCAGCCTATCAATAATGCTGACTTCTTCAACGATTATGGTGACTATGGAGGAGATGGCGGTGATTATGATGACTATGATGATGCACCTTTGACACAGCCTGTGAGTTCTCAGCTGCTAGCCAAGAGTCATGGAACTCAACTACCGCTGAATTATTCACGTGTTTCCAAGAAGGTTGATGTAAAGCTTTTGAAGGACAATCTTTGGGAGACTTTGAAACAAGAACGTTCAACGAGGAAGTCAATTACACCAGCACTTCAACAGACACCAGAAGATTCAGAAATATTAAAGTTCAGTGAAGTTGTCGGTGGGTTGGGGAAGAAGTATGATCCGAAGACCAAGAGTGATTTGTCAACCAGTTTCTGCTTCATTTGTTTGCTACATCTCGCCAATGAGAATGGATTCACAATTCAGAACAATGAGGACAATTCAGATCTGATCATTAAAAACTTCTCGGAATGATTTATAATAATCTCATGTGTAACGGACTATATGCTTATGAATGAATGTATCATTATATGTACTTGATCTTGACTGGTGACTAGATAAATCACGCAGCAGTACAGCAAATTGGTGTTGATTGAAGTATCTGTGTATCTTATGTATTGGTGTTGGGATTCTGTATCTCAACTCATCAATAAAATAAATAGTGGACCAGTAGGTCTAATAAATAACGTTGTGATTGTTGGGAACAATGCAATGTCACAAGACAATCTCAACAAATAAATAAATGAATAAATACGAGCTTAGATGTCGCTTCTTGTAACACTCTTAACATCAAATGCTTCCTCACCGAAGAGAGATGTCTTTTCACCGTAAGGTTCACACGACACTCTCTTGTTCTCAACTGGACCTGGTTTAGCGGTTCCGGCTCTACAATCCTTCAAAACTTTGACCACTGACTTCTCATCCAAATCCTCAAAGTACAAGTTGTTAATTTCCGCAACTGGGCCATTAGCACAGGCTCCAGAACATTCAACCTCTTCCAATGAAAAGAATCCATCAGCATTGTTCTCCTTGATGAAAGCCTTGGCAGCATCATAAACGGGATAGCCACCTCTCAGCATGCATGGTAGATTGGTACAAACACCGACATGAACCTTACCAACAGGTTCTCTCTGGAACATGGTGTAGAACGAGGCAACCTCATATACCCTCATTGGTGGAACTTCCAAGATACGTGCCACTTCATTCATTACGCCAATAGAGCAGAATCCGTGTTGACGTTGACCCAAATCGAGAAGTGGCATGATCGCAGCCTTCTTATAGTTTGAAGGGTATTTGGCGATTGTCTCATCCACTTTGGTCTGGTACTCCGCATTGAAGCTGAATGGGGTCTTACGGCTGTTTTCTGGAGTGTCTCTGTGAACTCCAACGATATGGTGTTGTCTCTTTGGTGTTGACACCAAGGAGCGGAGCGGGGTTGCGCGTTGCGGAACAAGGAGTCTTTTGAGCATGGCTGTGTCAGTGAGCGGACTAGGCAGTACAGCTGAGAGTGTTTAATATCTGGATCGGGGAAGTTGCAAGCCTGCGTAGCCAGTAGTCTCTGTGACTCCTGAAAACACTCTACTGAATGCTCCTTCGCACGAGCGTAATTGGTCAGACTTCCCCACTCTGTCCGCGAAAAGAGCGTATTCGCGGTTTCGCGAAATTCCACCAGCGCACGTGTTTCGCGAATTCTTCGATGTGCCAGTGTGATCTGCACTGCCTGCTCTTTGCCATGTTAGCTACCCCAGTCAGATGAGATGAAATAGGCTTTGGTGTCTAATCTATCCTAGCATCCCGAGCCTTGTTCCATGCCCTTGGAGGTGCAACTTCTGACTTATCTCTACCCGATATGGAATCTTGGTTCATTAGTACCCCAAAACGTCGTTGTAACTTATTGTATAACTGTCTTACATTGTGTGCCGTTCAGGCTCATGGCAACACAAATACGGCACTTTATCCAGATTATGAAAATCTAGCAGCGAATGTGATCTTATCAAGACGGACGTCGATACAATCTGCGATGGCAACTGTACAAGCAAAAACGCGATTGCGTAAGCGGTTAGGGGACATAATAAATAGGCATAAATGTACCAATCATGTCATGATTTGCTGCGCGCCCAGTCAGCTGAAGGTCTCATGGGCTAGCCCCGAAGGCTGTCAAAAGCGCCTGCAGACGACCGCGCAACATTGTCTTTGATATAACAGACAAAGCTGTTGAGCCCAATGGGCCCTTTTGTACGTAGCTAGCACTATATCGAGGAATAGGACCTGCTGCCGACAAAGTTTATTTACGAGAGCTGATACGCATTCCTTCCATGGCCTTCTGTGTGGGCTTTCTGCGGTGGCTGCAAGTTCGCTCTAGACCGGTGTGGAGAAGGCCTAGGCCCTGCGATGGGCTGCCGGTGATTGCCAGAATCAGGAGACGGAAATTCCGGCTCCTTACTGGATGGAGAAGCTGGTACCGATTTTGTTCCAGAACTGCATTGAGAGAGCTCGACTTGGTTTAGTGCTGGAATAAGGTCAGCTAGCCGGAAGCCTTGGCCATACTGGGCTGGTCGCAGCTTCACATGGGGACCCCAGCAGCGCCAGAATTAATAGCAAAATATACGTTATTCTTATGCCAAATCCACACTAAAAGTCACACAGAAGTCACACAAACGGATACTGGCCTCTTCCGAAAACAGTGTTATTCAACAATCAGCTTTGCCGGCAGACGGATAGCGCGACGGCGTCGAAAGCAACTTGAATAGATCGAAAAAAAAGAAGGATTCTGCGTATGTGCTCGCTTGCAGGGTCTGCAGATATATAGTTACAGACGCCCAGACTTCCCTCACCTGCTATCCCCCATTGCACATGTACACATCATAAAGCTGTACTCCACACAACATCCACAAACTCTACAACCACAGCATATTGCCTTCAACTCGCAACCGCGCCATCACTCCTTTACACCCCATCTTCCCCCAACTCCATGGTTACGATTCTTAGCGGGAACGGCCAGGCAAAGATTTCTCAGGGCAGTTTTTCTCTCACGTCCATGACAACCTCGGAGTCAGATATCCTCCATCAGATCGAGAAGGCCACAGCAGCCGCCAGCTCTCAGAAGTCCTCAGATCTCAGGGAACTTTTCACGCAGTTAAGGGTACTAGCCCGAGACCCAGACTATCTTGCATCTTTCAATAAAGAGTCACTCAAGAGACTTGTGGGTATTCTCCTGGCAGTAGATGTTAATGACGTACACTCTTTGCTCGATTGTGTGGCTACCCTAGGAAACGTGCTTTGTGTCAACGTACAGCTTCGCCAAGCTGAATCAACAGCAGAGTTCCTACGTGCGGCCATCCCCACTCTTTTCCAGATGCTTGAGCTTGTGGGTGAACGCAACATCAACTCTGAAGCACAATACAAGGAGTTTCTCCCGATCTTCCGTCTTTATCTCTTCCTCTGTCACATTCCAGCGCTCTTGGAGGACTTACATCTCTCAATCTTGAAAATCAGTGCTAAGCTTCTCAATTTCGTTACCATGAGTACACAAGACTCGCAATCGTTAAATGCCATCACAATAGAGATCTTGAAGATTCTTTACACTGCCATTCATCAAGTGGACTCTACAGAGGGTGTTGATTCATCGTTTGTCCTGAGCTGTAACAAGTTCAACATCATCTACTCCAAACAACCCACAACATCTACACAATACGACGAAATCCTTCAACATTTCGGCAATGTCCTCATGGTTATAAATCAAGAGTATTCAAGAAACTACATGCTGAACAAATTGGCTTTCACTCGCAATCAAATAACACTAATCAACAAGCGTCTCTCTACGGCTTACTATACCACAACGGGTACATCGCCTGTTCCAGCATTACTCACGTTGGACGTTCTCATATCTATTGACAACAAGGAAACTGGATTAGAAAAACTCATTGCTGATACTCTTGATCTCACAAAACTTCATGGATTACAAAATAGTGGCATGATCCAAGACCCACACCTCTCTTTGGTGCTACGATCTCTTGATGAAAAGCTTGGTTCATCCGAGTTGGAGAAGAGTCTGGCGGAAGCTGCTGAGTTCCAAAAGCAGAGTGAGGAGGCTGCCCCAAGATTTGAAGATTTGAGTGAACGTGAACAAGATGAAGAGATTGCGAAGATGAGTGATTTGTTTGAGAAGATAGAAAAGAATGGAGTTTTCAAGCTTCAGATGAAGTGATGAGTTATTGTGCTTGTGATATCGTTTTATTTCTCTCCCACTAATGTTTTGGGTTAATGACTGGGTAATACTTTTGTTAATTGTTATTGTTTTGATATTTGTTCCTGTGTGCAGTTTCAAAATGTTCATACAATGCACTATAATCATCATGCTATGTATTAGAACCAGACTGTTTTTGTGTAAGATCTGTAGGAGAAGTCTCGCCACCCACGCACGCAAGAGACGTAGAATTACTGAGTTAGCAGCAAGTAAAGTACGACTTAATATACTGTTTATGGTGGTTAAAGCCATATCACGTTGTCTCAAGGCCGCTAGCTATTTGCTAATGTGGTCCGGCTTGCAGATAGTCGCAACTCTATATTTAGTAATGGTGCATCGATATTATCCGGAATTAGTCGGACTTAGATTCCATGATGTCCCAAGATATATGTGCTAATCGGCTATGAGTCCTGGGCTTCATCACATCATTGCTCAGGGATCCAAACGTGCACATCCACTAGAGCATACAATAGAGCCGCTTGCCGTGATTGCCCGATGACCTTATGTACACACCTCGTCAACATCTAATATATTCAGGTTAAACGTATAATACCAACTCCATACTGTGGAGTTTCATGGCCAATTGGACGAACCACTGACTCTAGTCATCTCTATTCTGTATGTTGTCATCAACAGTGCACGGAGATGGGAACCCTTTTGACACAACCGGATATAGAAAGGTTACGAAGCCATGTAATTAATTCGCGAATAAGAATGAGGGGCCTTTAATGCCAGGCATACTGAACGCGCCGGTGAAGCGTGTCTTCAACACAGTTCTATGTGATTAAAAAGTATGGTTGTTAGTGGTTTTTGCACCAAACCGAAGTAGCTGGACTATTGCCGGTAAACTTATTTGTTCCCCCCTTCCCCCCCTCAATAGCATGTTGAGGGAAATACGTAGAAATAGGCACATCGGGATTCTTACCAACCACAACGCTCTGATTGGCTGTTCCGCGACTCTCGTGACACCGGCGCAGGCGCCTGAAATGGCAACCTTCCGTTTTGGGCTGTTCCCGTGAAAAAAAAAAGATTTCGCGGATGAATCATCGACGATGGGCTGTAATATGTTAAAACTGAGCGGCAAAGCTCCAGGCCACCACAACACCGATCACGAGCCCCAAGCATCGATCTCAAAAATGACCGCCGCTAACACTCCAAAGACCCTCTACGATAAGGTCTTCGAGGACCATATCGTCCACCGCGACGACTCCGGCTCCTACCTCCTCTACATTGACAGACACCTTGTCCACGAAGTTACATCCCCACAGGCCTTCGAAGGTCTCCAGAACGCCGGCAGAAAGGTCAGAAGAACTGACTGTACCCTCGCCACTGTTGACCACAACATCCCAACTGATTCCCGTGCAAGCTTTGAGTCCACTGCTACCTTCATCAAGCAGCAGGATTCTCGTCTCCAGGTTGAGACCCTTGAGAAGAACGTTAAGGACTTTGATGTTACCTACTTCGGTATGACCGATGACAGACAGGGTATTGTCCACATTGTTGGCCCAGAGCAGGGTTTTACCCTCCCAGGTACCACCGTCGTCTGTGGTGACTCCCACACTTCTACCCACGGTGCATTTGGTGCCCTTGCCTTCGGTATTGGTACCTCTGAAGTTGAGCACGTCCTTGCTACGCAGACTATCATCCAGGCCAAGTCCAAGAACATGAGAATCTTCATCGACGGTGACCTTCTCCCAGGTATCACTTCCAAGGATTTGGTTCTCCACGTTATCGGTGTCATCGGTACTGCTGGTGGTACAGGTTGTGTCATCGAGTTTGCTGGTAAGGCCATCGAAAACTTGTCCATGGAGGCTAGAATGTCCATCTGTAACATGGCCATCGAGGCTGGTGCTCGTGCTGGTATGATAAGGCCAGACCAGAACACCTTCGACTACATCAAGGGTCGTCCATTGGCTCCTAAGGGTGCTGAGTGGGAGAAGGCTGTTGCTTACTGGAAGACTCTCCACACTGATGAAGGTGCTCACTTTGACTACGATATCACCATCAAGGCCTCAGACATTGTGCCAACTATTACATGGGGTACCTCTCCACAGGACGCCCTTCCAATCACAGGTGCTGTTCCAGACCCAACCAAGCTTGATGACCCAATCAAGAAGTCCGGTATGGAGAGAGCCCTCAAGTACATGGGGCTCACACCGAACACTCCGCTCCAGGAACTCACAGTTGACAAGGTGTTCATCGGTTCTTGTACAAACGCTCGTATCGAGGATCTTAGAGCCGCTGCCCGTGTTGTCAAGGGTAAGAAGAAACATCCAAACGTCAAGCGTTGTCTCGTTGTTCCAGGTTCTGGTCTTGTCAAGAAGCAGGCCGAAAAGGAAGGTCTCGACAAGATTTTCAAAGCTGCTGACTTTGAATGGAGAGAGGCTGGTTGCTCCATGTGTCTTGGTATGAACCCAGATATCTTGGATCCAGAAGAACGTTGTGCTTCCACATCCAACAGAAACTTCGAGGGTCGTCAGGGTGCCCTTTCACGTACACATTTGATGTCTCCAGCCATGGCTGCTGCCGCCGGTATTGAGGGTCACTTTGTCGATATCAGACAGTACCAGTACACTGATCCAGACTCTCCAAAGATCTCCATTGCTCAAGAGATGGAGGACAGAGCTCTTCAATTTGCCGTGTATGAACACGAGAAGGCACCACTTGACGAAGGTGAGACCTCACAGGAGGACGCCGACGATAAACTCAAGGATATTCCACATGACGACCATACCGTCAAGGAGACAGCAGCTAATGATGCCAAGGCAGCTGCCACAGCTAACGCATTCACCACCCTCACAGCCATCACAGCACCACTTGATAGAGCCAATGTTGACACTGATGCCATCATTCCAAAGCAGTTCTTGAAAACTATCAAGAGAACTGGTCTTAAGGCTGGTCTCTTCTACGAGTCCCGTTTCGTTAAGGGAGAGGATGGAAAGGATGTTGAGACTGACTTTGTTCTTAATGTTGAACCATACAGATCTGCTGAGATTTTGCTTGTCACCGGTGACAACTTCGGTTGTGGTTCTTCCAGAGAGCACGCTCCATGGGCTCTGAAGGACTTTGGTATCAAGTCTATCATTGCTCCATCTTTCGGTGATATTTTCTACAACAACTCTTTCAAGAACTTCTTGCTCCCAATTAGACTTCCACAGGAGGTTATTCTTGAAAAGCTCTACCCAGTTGCCAAGGCTGGCGAGAAGCTCACAATTGACTTGCCAAATCAGCAGATTCTCGGTCCAAACAATGAGGTTCTTGTTGAGCACTTCGACGTTGAGGAGTTCAGAAAGCACTGTCTTGTCAACGGTCTTGATGACATTGGTTTGACCTTGCAAAAGGAGGAGTACATCTTGAAGTATGAGGCTATGAGAAGAGATAGATTCTCTTTCCTTGAAGGTGGATCTAAACTCATCAAGCCAGTCAAGGGTGCTAAGAAGAGTAAGTTCGGTGTCAAAACTCAAGAGTGGTAATCACTCTCAACACTTAAATAGAGACTCTGAAGAGTCCTTTTCAAAAGCCGCATTTATTTATTGGGATTTCCCACACAGCATTGGGTACAACGGTTTATCGATCTGGAATGGTATGTTTGTACATGATATGATTCATCTTCATTAGCGTAGCACTATATATATTATCCATTGAGAAACTGAAATCCTGGGATGCGGACACCATTGAAGATCCCGTGTTTAGGACAATCGTGGCACTCACATTGTAATGGTTCACAGCCACAATCATGGCCTTCGATTATAGCAGTCTCGGCACTGATCTTGACACCATTGAATATACCATGCTTGATGCAATCATGGCAATTGCAATCATCATCAGGGCAGGTACAATTTTCACCTTGATCGAGATCTACTTCCAGAGCAGTGGTGAAAGCAAGGGCGTTGATCATAGCATCATCTGGAGTAGACTCTCTGAGCTCTTCGAAATTGGTTGAGTCAGATGGGGTGGAAGACTGAGGAACCAATAGACCAGCCTCCCTAAGTTCCTCTGTAGTTCTGTGAACCAAACAAGTGGCACAAGAGCATGATGGGCCACACTCACAAGTGTTTGTACACCCGTTTGCATCAAGGATATTGAACTCATGAGCAGTAGGGACCTGTAATGGGTTGGCTGTAAAGTCATCCAATGATGATGGTTCTTGGCCCGGGTTCATTTGCCGTGATTGCAGCTGCTGGTAGAGTATCTGCTGGGCTTGTGACTGCTCCTGTGTAAGCATCAGCTGAGCATCAGATGGCAGGCCATTTTGTGGGAAACCATTCATGGCCATCTGGCTTGAGCGCTGGAGTTCGGCATTGATGGAATTGTCATGTATCAATGACTGTAGGAGATGGGTCTGGGAAGATGTGAAGTTTCGAGGAAGGTGTGGGTACGACATTAAGTTGTTGAACTGTGTTGAGAGATCTGGTGCTGCACCGTGTGACGGAGTCTCAACCTTTGGCTGTAGAGGAACGTTCACCTTATGAGATTGTGATGGCACCTCATTCACAAACAAAGTCTTGAAATGGTGGAACTGGCTCAAAGGGTTAGCCCTGGATCCCTCAATGGCTGTGCCATTTGTAGCTTTAGTAGGGTGACAGCATGGGCCTGGGTTGTGTTTGAGTCGTTTCACTTTATTATCCAGCTGGAAAGTGTTTTGACTCTGTTGTGTATATGGGGCTAGGATCTTCAAGGTGCCACCCTTGACATCAACATAAGACCTTTTGGAAGCTCTCAGCAAGATAGTATTATGGGACGGACACTTACAGCTAGAAGAAGGCTTGCCACAACAGCTCTTTAGATTCTCTGAGGAGCAGCATGACTTCTTTGAAGTGGCACACGGCGTGTCCTTCTCAACAGGCTCGGGTTGCTTCGGCCTCGAGCCACCACAACATGACCTCGTGGGTACCTGTTCCTTCTTCATTTCCACGGACGGTAGCGACTCTGTTGATGATGTATTCTGCGATGTGGATCTTGTTGAAACCCCCGCTGAAGCCGCCATATCTGGAGATGTGACGCTCTGGGTAGTGTCTTTATCTGGTTCCTCAACTCTAACAGCCTCTGTGACGACGATACGATGTCCAGCATTTAAGGGCGGTCTTCCCCTGCCTCGAACCTGGATCATGGGCCGGTCATCGTGCTGACAAGTCGAGGAGCGGTGGCCTCTGATGCAGTTATAGCACGCATATTTGCGTCCATCGATGAGAATCATGGTCCCAGGAAAGATATGGCGAATATGTATAAATAGGTTTCCTCTTGCTCGTCTCAAGCTGTGGTGAGTGGGGACTTGATGGGGTCTGTGGCAGTGAGGACAGGACAAATTACTGTGGTGGGTAGTACTATCAGTGCTTGGGTATCCAGCTGAGTTTGCGTGTGTGTAGAGTAGAGCAGTGTAACTGTTAATGTGATCGGCTAACCATCGCCTAGCATCTTTTGATGTTTTCACGTTTACTCTACCGATGTGCATTGTTGAGCAAATATTTCCCTTTTCCGTGTAGGCGACCGAAATTAAGGAAACATTTGTCGGGAAAAGGGTTCGAACCCAGAACGCCGTTTTTTTCAATGCCAAAGATTATGACTCAAAACTGCGTTTTACATCACATGTGAACTTTCCACTGATACAAAAGGAATATGCGCTTACTGGGAGCCTGACTCCGCCCTTTGAGTATCTCCAGTAGCCTGTCGAGCAGTCCCCAGCAATCGGCCGGCCCCTTTTGGCTCCATTCGTTCGAGCGGGATGTCGCTTTTTTTTGACTCGGGCAATCTCTCATGAGACCTTACTCTACGAGCACCATTAGAAGTCTGTATGTAGTATAAGCTATGTAACATACTTATATTCTATACATTCAATATAATATATAATGGACAGAGGCCATTCTTTGTGTTTGTGAGCCCAAACTCCCCCGCTCACAGCTTCCCTTTCTGTCACCATCCAAATCTGATCCCCTGAACGGAGTCATCTTCCGGAGTCTGCGCGCGGCCTTGCATCACTTTTGAGTATACGAATGCGAACAAACAAAAAACGGTAGCGTCAAAAAATGATACAGTCATCTACTTTCCAGTAGAGTATAAATAGGAGCCCACTCATCTCTTTTCTCCAGTGTAGGCTATCAGACTAACTTCTCAAGAAGGGTCAACATCATGTCGAAGTCACCCGAGTTCTCTGAGAAAGAGATCCACGAGCCGGAGATCAAACCATGGAGGGTTCTGCAAAAGTACTCAGATAAGCTCGATTCTCTCGGCGTTGAGCAGCGAGGAATCGAACGTATCCAGCCGTGGGAGCGTGCCACCAACAAATGGGATCAATTCGTGAGTGTTGGAATGTTCTGGCTGAGTGCCGCTGGTGGTCTTTCCACGATGTCAACGTTTGTATTGAGTGCCACTGTTTTTGAGCTGGAGTTCAAGCAGGCCTGTATCTGCGGTATGATCAGTCAGTTGCTTGGATGTGCCATCGCCGGGTATTGTGCCAGTATGGGCCCGCGCTCTGGCTGTAGACAGATGGTTACTGCGAGATACTTGTTTGGCTGGTGGTTTGTGAAGTTTGTCTCTATGATTGGATGTCTTGGTGTTGTTGGTTGGTCGGTTGTCAACTCTGTTGTTGGAGGTCAAATTTTGGCAGCTGTTTCTAATGGTAAAGTGCCTATTTGGGTTGGTATCATCATTGTGGCCTTGCTCAGTTTCTTCGTGTCCATCTTCGGTATCAAACATTTGCTCAGAGTCGAAAAGTACATCGCTGGTCCGGTGCTACTTGTTTTCCTGTTGATGTACATCGCGGCATCCAACAAGTTCAAGTACATCAATGACTTCTCAAATGCTGAGATTGACAGGTTGACCATCAAGGGTAACTGGCTTTCGTTCTTCTCTCTTGGTTACTCCGTCACTGGTACCTGGGGTACCATCGCTGCCGACTACTACATCTTGTTCCCAGAGTCTACTACTTCTTGGGAGGTTGGTATCTTGACCTTCCTTGGTATCGCTATTCCCTCCACTTTCGTGGGTGTCTTGGGACTGATCATCAACACTTTGGCCATGACTGACGCTGGATTTATGGAGGCATACGATAAGCACGGTATGGGTGGTTTACTCGATGAAGCATTCAGCCGTTGGGGTGGATTTGGTAAGTTTTGCACCATCGTCTTGCTCCTTTCTTTGATTGCAAACAATATCATCAACACATACTCTGCTGCTTTTTCCTTGCAACTTACTGGTGTGTGGATGGCCAAGATTCCAAGATGGTTCTGGGCTATCATCGTCACCATTGTCTATTTGGTCAGTGCCCTTGTTGGCCGTGATCACTTCTCCACCATTCTGGGAAACTTCTTACCCATGATTGGATATTGGATTTCGATGTATTTCATTATGCTTCTGGAGGAGAACGTTATCTTCAGAAAGTTTTTCCTGAACTTGTATACCAAGGAGTTCCCACCAAGTGGCAACAGGGAGGAATCTAGAAACACTCCAATCTCCCTCAAAAGCAGAAGACAAAATTATAATTGGAATGCTTGGAATGATTACACAGTATTGACCCATGGGATTGCAGCCATCATCGCCTTCTTGTGTGGTGTTGCCGGTGCAGTCATTGGTATGGCTCAGGTCTACTACATCGGCCCTGTTGCTGCTCACTTTGGTGAATACGGTGGTGACCTTGGTATGTGGCTAACAATGGGAATCTCTGGTGTGGTTTATCCCCCACTGAGATATGCTGAACTCAAGTTCTTTGGTCGTTAGATCGTTTATGTTTTTTTATAAGAATAGCTCTTTATATGATGTCATGATCTTGATGAAACTTCAGTACCTTGAATGATGTCTAGTAGTCTTCCTCCAGGGCAATATCAATACCAACTCAATCTGCACAAGTCTGGAACGGCTAGTCTACAATAATATTGAATACATTAATGTTATATCGACCTCCACGCCAACAAAAATCCCATGTATAAATATCTTTAATATTAAGCCCAGTAGATAGCCGAAATCTCTATGAATAATTGTTCATAAAACAGTCTGGATCTTTTGAATGGTCAACTGAGCAAACTCTTCACTTTTGGAAACACAGAAGCTGTGGGTGAACTGATCACTAATATCTATGATAGTACTACTCTCCGCTTCCTCGATGAACTTCAACAGATGTGTTCTTGTTTCGTCATTGACCCAGTCATCGTTCTCAACGAAGAAGGTCCATATCCCTTTTCTTGCGAACCAATGTTCTTGATACTGCCAATCGCTTCTGATAACTCTCATCTCCTCAGAAGCAAGTCCAAGAGATTGTCTGATAAATTCCGGATTAGTAACAAAGATTTTTGTGATATCTCTAGCATCATCAATGCCATTCTTCAGAAAAAAAGAGAGAAGAGGCCCTTTGATAGTTTCCGGTAATAGCTTCGCCAATGAACCAGCATACCCCGCGTAGTAGTAAAACGATTCAAAGAAACCTGTAATGGTACTGAGAATTTTTCCTTTCCTTGATTTATGGATGTCAACGATTGTAGGGGTGATCAATCCAAACATCACATATTTGGCCTTCAAAGCATCAATCACCCTCTGGAGAATGTAGCAACCAACTGAATGTCCAAAGATGAGAACCTCCCGCTCTTGATTGGACCCGATGAAGTGCTTGATGACCCCGATCTTGTGGTCGATCTGGTCTTCCAAGGTGTATATGTTTGTATCTGGGCCATGGAGGGATGAGAATCCAGCATGTGAGATTCCAAGCACCTCAAAATGTGGGAACTTATCGTGTATCAGTGTGAGGTATGTGACATAGTAGTTGATAAAGCCAGGATTTCCAGGCAAAAACACGAAAAGAGGGCCTTTCCCCGTCGAGGAAGACGCATGGAGGACCGTCGTGTTGACAGTCTCAAGGTTCCGTGACCTCACAGCCACTTGGAGAGGTTTAAGAGACATCATCTGGTGAACAATGTGTGCTAATTGAGATTTATCGGATAAGAGTAAGAGTGAAACTAGCTAGAATTAAGAATATCGCGAAATGACGGCATAGGCCTTGGCTCTTCCTGTGCTGAACTCCGCCCCGTTGATAGGCTGTAGCGGAGGTCCATACAGCATGCTCCTCTCTTCTTGACACTCCAATAAGCTACAGAAACTGGTGGACTTTTTCTGTAAAATTATCCATAGGTTTCCAGGGCTCTTTAATATCTCTTCACCAACACCCGCACACCATCCGTCTCACTAGAAGCGAGGAGAATTCGCGAAAACCACACTGGTAAACTCCACAGGCTTGTGGAAAAAGGCGGGCGCCCTGGCCAGCGGTTTCCTTCACCAAACAAGCAGAAAAATCAGTAAAGCTCTCTGAATTGCCATGAGTGACTATCCCGTCTACTTTAAGGAGCCTATTCGTGTGAGTTATTCTGTTACTGAGCTGCAATGCGCGCTTTCGATCTCGTCTGACACTAACCAACCCCGCTCAAGTGGGCCCGCTACCACGCTCACAACAGACCACACATCTTCTTCAGCGTGTTGTTGGGCGTCGCTGGCCCTGTTCTGGCACTCACAATGACTCCCTTGAGAAGAAAGTATCTCTACGAAGACCACGAGCCTGTGCCTCTCACTTACCCGCTGCCAAAGCGTGCCAGAGACGCCAGTCTCTCCGGCTATGATGATTGAGCCTTCCCCTATATTTACTGACTGAAAACTCGGTACCATATTTATTCCATATATTTATTCCATATATTTATTCCGTATATTGATTCCATATACTTATTCCATATATTTATTCCGTATATTGATTCCATATATTTATTCCATATATTTATTCCGCTATATCTACTCCACTGTATTTATAACTGACGTGTCATCGTGTTATTCACAAAGCATGGTCCAGGCCGTTAAGCTATTTATTTATGTACATCAAAGCCCAGATGAGCTGTGGCGTGTTTACCACTTGTAGTTACCGTCCAGCTTGAATCTCAACTTCTCGTTAGGCAGCTGCAACTTTGCTTTCTGTCTCTGTTCCTTCTGTTCCTTCTCCCAGGCCAGTCTCTTTTTCGTCATTGGCGTCTTGAGAATTGCCCTCACATGGATGTATGGATGGTGGATGATACCAGTTCTGCCTCTACCCTTTGGATCAACTCTTCTAGCCCACCAACCATCGGAACCGGACCAGATTTGCGAGATATAAAGCTCCTCTGGTTTCAAGCCGAGCTCTGGGGCATCTTTGATTCCATCCTGGAGCATCTGTGCAACCTCACGGCCGATTTTCTTTCTGTGAAACTGACCTTGGGTGATGGCCTCGTGGACGTTCATACCTGAGATGAATCTGAGGAAAACTGTGGCCTTCTTGACACTGTGTTTGAGTCTGTAGGATTTCAGGTAAAGCGATGGTTCGAGAACGTCAATCTCTTGCTGTGTGAGTTTGAGTTGGTACTTGTGGCCATTGTCCAATGTGACAACTTCGTTATTTTTGAAGAATCCGTTCTGTTTAACGTTCTGTTCATAGATCTGCTTCTTCAGTGGTGTGAGCAGCTTTTGCACGGCGGATGTTGGCTTGTGACCAATATACTCTTGTAATAGCTCATCGTTCTCAACAGTGACTTTGTTGATGTTGAAATTTTCAGCAGTGTTCATGGATTGGAGAGTATCACTGAAATCACGCTTCTTGGAGGTCTGCTCTTGAATCTCAGTGACCTCACTGAAGAGCGATCCAGTGGCCTGTTTGGCATCTTGCAGAAGATATTTTGATGTATGGAGTTGCCTGGAGAGTGGAAGGGCCCGTGGGGCTCTCAAGCAGCGGAATATGCTCGAGTTCATCGGTGGTGTTATCAATTAAGCGCTGAATACGAGACTCTTCTTCAACCTGTCGCTGAACAATTTTTGTGTGATCGCGGTAGGCCAACGACTTTTTTTTCGCGGAACAGAGTTCCGGGAAGATTCACAACTGATCACGTGATGTTATGCAGACGTCCCCGGAAGTCGACCCCAGCTACTTTATACTTTCTTTGCTTATTATCTGTTCTCTTTTCCCTCTCCAGTCCTCAAAGTCGTTCAAATACGCAAATCATCTCCTGTTGGAAACGGCTCAAAAGACACACTTTCTCATGGCACACTCGCTGCGGTAAGGAGACTAAGCACGATAACGACACCACAGGATTTGACACATTCCTGATAAGCGGCGTTGCCTCAATATTTCCACACTTAAACATAATGGGAATATACTATCAAGTTCAACTAAACGACAAGTATAATACGCGAACAATATACTGCTGTGCTACCTGCCGGTCTCACCTCTTCACATCCACACATATCCTGTCTGATGAGTATCATGGCAAGAATGGAGATGGTTTCCTCGTTTCATCCGTCGTGAACATATCCGTAGGGATACACGAGTCTCGTCGCATGATTACTGGTCTATATCACATATGTGAAGTTCTTTGCCAGCAATGTGGCCGGTATCTGGGATGGAAATATCTTCATGCTGATGAAGAAGACCAGAAGTACAAAGAGCAATTATATGTAATTGAGATACCCGAAATCAGTCCTTTTGGAAAGATGAGCAAGATGAGACGTTCGACTGCTTTGAACCTTTGGTATTGACGGTCTCAGGGTCTCTACACATATTTTACGTGGGTCTTACAGTATCAATGGTTTTCGTTCCCCGGTTTGCAGGAGCAATGGGTGCTCTGTTACGGATTTGTCACACTTCAACGTTATGGCACAGGTCTGGTTTGTCAGGTGTATAGCCTTTAAAGGTTTGTTTAGGAAATGCATTACTCATACCGTTCAAGTAGTAAAACTGATTGATATTCATAAAATATAATGGGTAATCAAAAGTACCTCGAAGGTCGCGGAGCTCCAGTACTTATGAGGCCTTATATTAGAAAGTACCTTCTCGATGAACTCTGATCAGGGATAAATAAGTTATTTCAAAATCAATGGTGCTTTTCGAGCAATGAAGAAGTCTAATACCTAATTTTACTGATTATATAGTGTCATCAAATGCTGGAAGGTATAACCAACTCTCTTCTCGAACTTTACCCCACAGGACAAACAAATGTATCATTCCAATAGGCTTATGAGGTCTGACTGATATCTTCAGCTCACTATACTGATACAGCCACTGAAGCTTCCATGAGCATCTAATCGTTATCGATAGGTAGAATCGAGCTTTATGAAAGTTGTACCAATGGAGTAACTGGTAGAATAGAGCTTTTTTGCTGTCTCGATAATCATTATTATACCTGGTAAATCTGAGTTTATTTGGGTGTAATTTCCGGCTTCAACCAAAAATATGGCTCTCAGAACCATGTACAAGAGGCTAATTTCAAGAGGACTAATAGGTGAGTAACAATGACCAATGCTTAGAAGGCTCACTCACATGACGCATGCGGGTAACCCCTTTTTTCGCGAATATCGGGGAACCCCAATTAAGGTTCTTAGCTGATGCTTAGCAAGCTTGACAAAGATTTTAATAGGCAGCAAGTACAAAATTCTCTTCACCATAAAAAGGCTACGGTTTCCTTGGATATTTCAAACAGCTCAGTTCAAGACCACTCATCAACATCACAATGTCTCAAGCAGTGCGTACACTCCACCTTTCGGTAGCTCAATAGGGCTTTATCTAGCGCGCTAGTCTCTCGATTGTCTAGCGGAGGAAGTACTGCAAACAAACGAAATACTAACCAAATTACTTTGCGCAGAAGAGCAGTATTAAAATCCTTGAATTCGCCGGCAAGGACGGTGCTTATAAGAGAAAAGTCTCAACGTTCAGAGACGTTGTGTCCTTGAAGCCTGGTTCCAGATTTACCCCGGAGAAGGGTAGATACCATGTTTACATCTCTCTCGCTTGTCCTTGGGCACACCGTGTCTTCATCTACTTGGTGACCAAAGGCCTCGTTAAGGGCTACGATCCAGTGACATCAACAGTATCTAGTGACTCTATCATTGGATTGAGTGTCGTTCATTGGCACATGGATGAAAAGGGCTGGAGATTCCCTAGCAAGGACGATGTGTGTGCTGGTGCCACTGAGGAACCATTATACGGCTTGTCCAGACTGTCCGAGCTGTATTACAAGGCCGATCCAAATTATGATGGAA
The DNA here is from genome assembly GCA_030581715.1 of Petasospora mississippiensis. NCBI lineage: Eukaryota > Fungi > Ascomycota > Saccharomycetes > Phaffomycetales > Wickerhamomycetaceae > Petasospora > Petasospora mississippiensis. The sequence continues at coordinate 139,064 of JAKTVV010000016.1, read as the reverse complement.
GATTCACTGTTCCAGTCTTCTGGGACAAGAAGGAAAAGACAATCGTCAACAATGAATCCTCAGAGATTATCAGATTCTTGAACACTGAGTTCAACGATCTGATTGAAGATGAAAAGAAAAAGTCTCTTGATTACGCTCCATCCTCCCTGGTAGACAAAATTGATGAGCTCAACCTGTTGACATATGAGAACATCAACAATGCTGTCTACAAAGCTGGCTTTGCTATCAAGCAGGAAGTGTATGAGGCTGAGGTCACGAACTTGTTTGTCCACTTGGACAAGGTTGAGAAGATCCTGAAGGATAACGAGGCTAAAGGCTGGAAGTATCTCCTGGGTAACACTCTCACGGAGGCTGATATCCGACTCTTCACCACTATCATCAGATTTGATCCGGTGTATGTCCAACATTTCAAGTGTAACATTGGTATGATTCGTTTCGACTTCCCACATTTGCACAAGTGGGTCAGAGATATCTACTGGAACTACCCTTTGATAAAGGATACCTGCAACTTTGACCACATGAAGTTCCACTACACCAAGTCTCATATCGGTATCAACCCTCATCACATCACTCCTCTTGGCCCTCTTCCACACATCCTTCCTCTTGATGCTTGATACCCGCTTTTTACTGAACCGTGCTTTTCCTCAACAGCTGGTTGTAAGATGAGGTTTGATGCTCTTTATTGTTGATGATTTAAGTTTAATTCCCATCTGATTCCACTTTGAATATCTGTAGACTTTCATGGCGTACTAGATAGTAAGTTATCAGACGTACTTGATGCTCAGCTAGTAGTGAGCTTTCGTCAGCAATTTCTGCATTACATTGGTTCGCTTCTATGATTTCTGATTGTAAAGAATCATTAATATCATATTCAGAACATTGAAGAAGGGCGTCGAAGCGCGCACAGCTCGCAGACAGGCGCGCTTATTAAGCCTCCAAAGTGACACATTCGGGGCCACCTATTGTGTGATCAGGGTTCAGGCCGTTCACAGACGTGTCAAAGCCCGTTGTATGCATTTAGTAAGATATACTGCATATGACCATAAGTACATGAAATATTTCTGTAAGCGAATTTATAATCGGCGCGGTGTTTGTATATGCGGGATGGCAGGGATGATTGGTAATATACGGCAACCTCGGGCTTTGCACGGTTTCCGATACCCCTTAGTAACGATTACAACGCCACACTGGCGCTTCGAATTTGTCTATATAAGTAGGACAAAGTCCCATGAACCTTTGTTGTGTTGTGTAATTGACTCAATATCCACACAGAAACAAACAAATACACAAAAACACTACAAACAATGTCAATCACAGTCGCAGTCATCGGTGCCAATGGTATCCTCGGTAAGCCAACTCTTGAAGCTTTCCTCCAAGAGCCATTCGCTTCCAAGATCAAAAACATCAAAGTCATCTCAACTTCTGGTAAGACACCTGTTGAGGGCTCAAACATCGAAGTTGTCTCTAGTGCCAACGGCTACAAGGGTCTTTTCACCGGTGTAGATGCTGTTGTCAATGTTGCAGGTCCACCAGGTGCTGTCAACCCAGAGATCGTTGAAGCCATCGCCGACGCCAAGGTCAAGCTCTACATCCCTTCACAATTCGGTACCGATCTTATTGCTGCCGAGCCAATTCTTCCAGGCTTCCTTGGCTTCAAGACTCAACACTCTGAAGCTGCCAGAGCAGCTGGTGTGAAAACCGTTGACATTATCACCGGTTTGCTCATTAGAGATGACCAGACATTCTTGGGTGCTCCATTGTCCGTGTTGGATTTTGATGAGGCAAAGGGTGAAGTCGAGATTGTTGGTGATGAGAGCACTCCTATAAATCCATCTTTTGAGACAGATGTTGGTAAAGTTATCGCTGCCATTGTTACCAAGGACGATTATTCCTCCTTGCCAGATTTGATCAAGGTCTACTCTGCAAAGGTCACTTTGGGCGACCTTGTTGCTCATTATGAGAAGAAGACCGGTAAGAAACTCACTAAGAAGTACTCCAAGCCAGAAGAAATTATTGCAGAGGCCAAGACCAAGTACCAGAACTTCTCCTTTGATGACTTTTTGTTCTATCTTAAGACTCTTCTTGCCGCCGGTGAAGAGAAGGGTCTTATCTTCGAGAAGGACAACAACAGAGAGCTTATCAACCCAGGCGAGTCTCTTTTCAAGTGGACCACCTACACTATCTGATTGGTTTTGCAATTTTGTTTAGGTTGATAAAAACAAGATGGTCCGTCTGTAAACATATTACGTAGTAGTATAGTAGCAACGAGATCCCTATACGGAGTAGAATCCGAGCTTCTTTGTCATACAGGTATACCCACTAGTACATGCTTCTAAGCACCGCAGTAGCACATTTGAGTTATTTATGAAGTATAATTTTTCCGTGTAAGTAGTGTCATTAGAAATGTCCTCCCAGTATCGGTATCTGCAGTACAACAAAAGCTCCAATATTGGGTTCTCAGTAACCTTCTCTAAGGCCTTGTCCTCTCAATCAGTTGTCTCCAGATGAAGCGCCTAAGCTTAGTCTTCCGAAGAGATCCCTTGGCCCAGTTGGTTAAGGCGTGGTGCTAATAACGCCAAGATCAGCAGTTCGATCCTGCTAGGGATCACTTTATTTTTTTCCGCACCCGCGCTCTGGCGAAAGTGGCCGTACCACAATTGTGTGGCATATAGCATGCATGTGATAGCCATAAGGTGCAACTTCCTTTCACATGCTTATTCTTCCCTTGTCTCTGTTCCCAACACATCACGAACTCGCGAGAAAGCTCGTCGTTAAATACCCGGCTCGGCACGCGACAACTTTTCCTCGTTTGCACCCTTTGCTCAATTCAAAGAACGAACTCATCATTTGGTGACTTCAACAGTACCCCCGCACTCTCTCGTTCGATACCACATTTCCACCACTTCCACTATTCAAGGCTACTCAAGTCTTCTACCCCTGATGATGGTTTTGATGGAGGCCACCCCAGCTTTATCATCTGTTCCCTCCACTGAGTCGTTATTCTCTGCTATTAGTAATGATGCGATTGAGATCCCTGCTGAAGGCTCGCTCAACAGCGGCAAGCTTGGGACAAAGAGACCAGTAGGAAAAACTGCAGATGGAACCACCTTCGAGGTTCCAGAGACTCATGATATGGTGAGATCGTTGTTTGATCCGACTCTTCGGAAGTCCTACGCTGAGATCCTCATCTTCCTTTCGCTCTTGGCTAATGTCTGGGTTTACAAAGCTCTCGGTACCAAGGAGAACAGAATCATCGGGTTTGTTAGTCTGTATGCTTTCTGGAGACTGTCCTACAACTTGGGGATTGGTCTGCTTTTGTATAGGCAGTCCAATGACAACTCGCTCGTCAACTTCGCCAAACGCCATGGCTTGTTCAAGAACGGGAAGAAGGGCACCCTTTTGCAGATGCTTGTCGATTTGGAGATCAAATCTAAGATGGGGAATGATTATGATGTGGAGAAATTCCCAGTTGAGTTCAACACCTGGATCATTTTCAGACAGTTTGTGGATTTGATCTTGATGCAGGACTTCACAAGTTATATGTTCTTGGTCTACACCTGTGGTACTGATAGCATGTTCTCTCAAACGTCATTGCTCAACAACACTAGAATCATTTTGGGTACTTTGATGGTCGTCTTCAACTTCTGGGTTAAGGTTGATGCACACAGAGTTGTCAAGGATTATGCTTGGTACTGGGGAGACTTCTTCTTCCTTCAGGAGGCTGAACTTATCTTCGACGGTGTTTTCAACCTTTCCCCTCACCCAATGTATTCCATTGGCTACATCGGCTACTACGGTTTCGCTCTGATGACTAAATCTTACTTAGTGTTGATTGTCTCCCTTGCTGCTCATACTCTTCAATTTGTCTTCCTGAACTACGTTGAAGAGCCACACATTGAAAAGACGTATGGTTCGGATTCTACTCAAGTTGTTGTCGATGAGCTTGATAGTAATGAGAATTACTTGAAACCTTTGGTTGTATTTAAGAACTTCAACCCGATTAGGCTCTCTGACTATGTGACTGTCTTGTTGGCGCTTTATAATGTCATTGCTCCATTTGTTGTTGACTCACACAATGGCATTTATACATATGTGCTGTTTGCATTTGCTCTCACAGTCAAAATCGTTCAATCCACATTTGTTTCTTCTGTTCTGCATCACCAGAGCGAGAACAAGTGGTGGACCAAGGTCTACCTCAAGTACGGCTTGGATAACCTTGCTGCTTACACCAACTGGCAAGCTGCTTACAACTTGTTATTGGTTTTGTCTTACACTTCCTTGTTTGGAGTTGCTTGTCGTGAGATTCTGAATGAACAATTCAAGGTTGGTACTTGGTTGCCATTGAGAGTCATCGTGGGTTCTTTGCTTGTGTTGCTTCAGTTGTGGACCAGTGCTTCAATCTATGACTCCATTGGTGATTTTGGTTGGTTCTATGGTGACTTCTTCTTGCCACAGATGTCTACCAAGTTGTTGTCTAAATCTGGTATCTACAGATTTTTGAATGATCCGGAGAGAATCCTTGGTGTTTCCGGAATCTGGGGTATCACATTGATTACATATTCTCCTTTAGTGTTTGTGTTGGCTATGGTGTGGACTATCCATATGTCTCTTCATCTAACATTTGTTGAAAAGCCACACATGTTTAAGGTCTATGGTGAGCAGCAAGTCAAGAGGAATGTTTCTGGAGTTTCTTTGGCTCTTGGTCAGTTTATCCCAAAAAAACTGAACTCATTCTACAACACCACATTTGATCGTGTTGACAACTACATCAAGAAGCGTACCCAATCTGAAACAATTGACAGAAAGGGATTTGCTCCGCTATTGCACCGTGGGTCAGTCTCCCACCGTCATGGGTACTCCATGGAGATCATAAGTCTGGGTGTTGATTGCAAGATTGAAATTGGAAAGCCAATCAGAGTGAGATGGAAAGCACCAGCTTCCCATAACAGTAAGGACTGGATTGGTCTCTACCAGGTGATGAAGACAGGTTCTTCCAGAAAACATACACACATCTCAAGTACAGGAAGGTGGATTGCTGTCAATCCTTCAGCATATAAAGGAAGAGATGCTGGTGTTATTCACAAGGAATCTATAGCTCCAGAGGATGGTGAGGTTACCGGAGTTGTGGAGTTTAGCAATTCTCTTTTGGAATTCGAGAAGGGAGTTTATGAGCTCAGATATCATGAGAGCAACTCGCACAAGGTTCTTTTCATCACACATCCATTTGAAATTGTTATCCCCTCCCTTTCAGTTGATGAGTCTTTGCCTAGAACCTTGCTAGAGATCATTCAGAGAGTGTACCCGGTCTCGTCAATCGATGAAAGTCTCAACTTCAAGGCCGTGGATGCCCGTGCTATAAGCGACCTTGTCTCCACTGCTACTGGTATTGATATTGCCTCTGAAGTTGTTTATAAACTCAAGTCTATTGCTAAAATATCCAAAAGAATCAACAAATCCAAAAGGATTCTTGATGAGTTAAACGAGGAGCATGAGTGATCGTTGTCCCACTACGTGTTACTGTATAGACGCATTGCTTAATAGCAACATCAATAAATTAAGATAACATTTACGACATTGGCGTTATTGTTTAGCAGCTTGAGCATTCTGAAGCATCAGGCCAACCAGGGCGCTCTTCACCAGACTAGCCTTCTTCTGGGTATTTGAGAGGACATCTTTGAGGTTATCCAATGATTTCGTTGATTCGCCCATGATGCCAACCACTTCGTCCTGCTTTACATAACTCACCACTGTGTTGTTTTTGTAATCGTAAGCAGACGCAACAACATCCAGCACCTCGATACCGGCATCAACCAGAGCCATTGTAGCAGCATCACTGATGACACTGAGAAGTTTCAAATGGAGCTTTTCTGGATTCTGTATGCTTATCACGTTGATGAAAATGTCAATACCGGACTTTGGGTACTTGGCAAGATTGATTACACTGAGGAAGTTGTTCTCGATGTAGTTGCAGAACTTTTTCTCCATCAGGGAATCCATCACATCACTCACATCGTCAAGATTTACACTGAGACTGGCCTTCTCCATGAACGAGCCTCGTATTGGTCTTGGCCCATAGACGCTTACGGATATGATGTTGTTGTCTAGTTCAAGGTACGCGGAACCATTGGCATTGGTGACAAGTCCTGTCTTGATGAATGTGCGTTTGAGTTGAGCCTCGATATCGTCTTCAACTTCCGGGTTGATCTCTGTTTGCTTCTGTAGTTCCTCAGGTAGTGGTGCAAAAACGAGGGGTTTAGCCTGAGGTGGACCTAGCAGTCTTCTTCTGTCGATTGTATTCATGGTGAGGTAGATAGAGCTGTGTGTTGTAATATATAAAGCTAGGAGAGTAGTGTTCTCCCGCTTATACATAAATTTTTGTTCAGGCGCGAAACACCCGGACACCACAATATTCAGCCTACAATAAGTTATACCCTTTTAGTCTCGGAGAACAGGCTTCACGTGGAAATTTTGATGTATTTAACTAGCATTTGCTTGGGTTCTCGGTTAGTAATACATATACAAAAGAGCCAAGCATCACCAGCTAAAAGCGTTTCCCGCACAGGTAATATAAGAGCTGCAGATACAGCTGTGAAGCCTACACGATAAGATGGATAACAAATCATTAGATAATCATGATAATACAAACCAAAGATCCCATAACTCAGAATATAACTCCTAATAGCCGAGATGACTCGACGTAAATTGCGACTTCCCACAACAAACCAATAAAACAGAGAACTTTTAGAAGTCAAAACATGATCTGACATGGACTCAGGTCCCCACATTTGAAATACAACGGCCATTTCATTGACATGAGAGACTTCTATCATCACATGAAAGCGTTCTCTCGTCACTTGTCTCTGCTGGATACTCCGGAACGTAGTCAAATTCGGGTGGCTCACTTTCCAACACCAATAATCTTCTTCTCTCCAATTCTTCCTTGTCGTTGTCGTTGTTCTCTTCATCCTGAGAGATAGGTGGGGCAGTATAATCTGGTGACGTTAGAGATCCAATCGTGTATGATGGTGCTGGCTCTGAAGACTGTGATGCAAAACTTGGTTCAGATGGTAGGAGTGCCTCTTCTCTTAGGCGAAGTTCCTCTTTTTCTGAAACATGTGGCATCTCTTGGAGTCCAATATCAACGCCTGTAGTTATACCAGGAGCATTCATATCTTCGGAGCTACCTGCAATCGATGACATCAGTGGGGCAGATGATGAGTATGAAGTAACTGCGCCCGCATTGGATGAGGTGACCCCACCAGAGATGGATATTGGGGAAATGGAGGTTTGGGAAAGAGCATCAACCATAGCGGGATCAATAGCATTCTCATTCGCTGAGACCGAGTTATTAGCAACGGAGCCGCCTCTTCTGGAAGACGAGGTTTTTCTCTTGAAGGTCCGTTCAGTACCGACAATAATCTCAGTATTGAGTCCAAGAAAATTCTTGGTCCTTTTCAGAGCATCAACGTTCACCATACCTTCTTCGAATGTTGTGTGTGCAGGTTGTTGATCCAGATCAAACAGCAGTGAGTGGGAGATCTTTTGATTTCCCTTCTTTGGTGTGTGTCCACCTGAATTGCGAACAGGGCTTTTGTTGGATAAATTGACCAACACCTCAACGTAGTATTGGAATGTCACGATATCTGAACCGACAATAGTTGGGAATGCGTCTGCTGGGACTCTAAGCGATGTGCTCGCCTCTCCTGTCATTGATTCTGGGTCGATATACAACGGAACAAGGGTTTGACAGAGGTCTTTGCGGAACGATTGGATTTGAGACTCGGGACCGTTATCAACACGGCAGAGACGCATTAATGTCACAATCAGACCTTGTGAGGATTGAATTGGCTGGTAATGAGAGACTCTGATCTTTATCGGTACTAGTTCTCCCCGGAGATAGCCCGATTGCGGAAGATCGACAGCGAGTTTGACGATCGGCTGGTCCTTACACGTGATGGACGGCTGTTGGCTGTTGGGGCCAGATTCGACACTGTTATCTGAGTTCATTGATGAGCATGTGGCATTGGAGTTGAGGGTTGATGTTGATGATATCGTCTTGAACAGTCTCTTATTCGACACTCTTAGACACGCAAACTTCGTTTGCGGTTTGGGTATTTTGGCAACGTTGATGGGTACGACAATGTTGAGGTCTTTGTCGCAGTGATGGATCGAATTTTTCGGCTGTGGAGAGATCTGTGTCAGGGTAGAGGCAGACAAAGGCGAGTCTGGAGAGGCACTTGCCGATATACTTGGAGACGACGATGAGTTGTGGTTCATAGAAGCCCGTAGCGAGTACGCGATGGAGCCCTTCTCGAAGCTGATGGATGTGTAGATGTTTTTCTTGGGGAGTTTCATGGAGAAGGGGAACCTGTGCTCTCCACGACTTAGTCCAGAGGTTGGTTCGTCCGTGTTGAGGTCGGCTGCTGCGTCATTTGGGTCGTAGCCGTATATCGTGGAAGTGTGTCTGAACAGAACAGACGGCTTGTTTCTGACGTTGGTGGTGTTTGTTCCTTGTTTCACTTTGATGTATCCCACTAGGGTCAGTGTAATGTTGACGTCAACGGTGTTCTTCTTCAAGTCCAAGACGACGACCCCCGTGATGGCCTCGCCAGGTTTCCATGTCTTGTGGGGCTCGTCGAGCTCTATGAAGAAGTCCTCTATGAGGTTGATACCGTCGATCATGAGCGACTTCCGGAAAGACCCCGACGAGGCCGTTCTCGACGGCAGAAGCCGTTGAACGACCCTCTTCATGTGTAATGTATGCCAACGGGTCCTGCTTTTCTGGGAACCAAGCTGTGGGGCTCCGTGGATGTCTCCTGTTGTGTCTGGAACTTGACCTGTCGCTGGTAGTGGGAGGACGGCTTAAGGGATATATAACAGCCCTTTTTGGTGGGTCACGCAGACAATAACAGTGGTTGTGGGAGCTGAGAGAGTGTGGGTGTCTTCAAGGACAAGATGAACGGGTGATAGGCTGTGGAGAAGGCCTGGGCTTGTGGGCTACACAGCCAAGTAGCCTTAATGAGCTCGCGGAAATTCTCCCCCTCCGCAACGTCAATTCGCGGCCAGTGTTCAATTAAGCGGCGCACGAGCGACGTATTTGGCTCAATTTAGCTATTATCTCTTTATTTCTGATATTCTCTGCCTAGAGATAGCTCTGATAGCTGCCCTTTCGGTTAGAAAAGAGCAAATACCAGGCTTGGCCCGGTTTAGTAGCGAGCAGAAGATCACAGACATTGTCCAGAAAGCTTGGCCAGAGCGATAAGCAGGCAGTTCCAGGCTCGACAGCCGGCCGCAACGGGAGACAGGTTTAATTAATGGCTGTTTGTGCAGCTACAGCACAGGTAGGGTGTTTTAATAATTAATTTGGATTTTTTGAGACGCTGATACGGGCTCCATTGTGCTCGTAAAACGACGAGATGAGCTCGATATGGGGTAGCCTTGTAGATCTGACTTGGGTTGTAATTCTTGGCCCCCGTTGGCGGATCTGCAGCCGAGGGCTCTAAAGGCGAGGCTGTTGAATAGGCTGGGGTAAAGCCAGACATTTATTTCACTTTTTCTTTGAATTATTTTAGCTTCCGATGAAGGAAAATTGGAGCTCCCGCCAGCCAAACGTGCTCGTCGCCTTGCTCTACATTAGAATAATTGCAGCTTCAACAGCATTAATGTAGCCAATATTAATAGGTTTGTTCTCGTCGCGCCGGTTCCGTTACCGGAAACTGCACCCGCAATTAGCACTGATTTGCCTACAACGCTTGAATATAACACTTTTTTTCTCTGAAATTGCATTAAAACGTTACAGTCGGGGATCACTCCACGTTGTGGATTTTAATCAAGTTATCAAGACAATGCAGCTGCCTTCCCAGTTAAAGGTGCCGTTATGTAATCCCACAGCCACGCTATTGTGTGGGGCGGTAGGGGCACGCACGTGTTCGCGACTTTTGGCGACGACTTACGCTGTGGATCAAGATTGCAGTGTTATCGATGATCTCAACAACACCTAGGGATCCCATAAGCTCCATAAGAGATGAGAATCGTGATACAGAAAGTCAAACAGGCCTCGGTCACAGTCGACTCTGAGGTAGTCTCATCGTACGTCCTTTCAATCTATAAGTCTGACTCCAGCACTAACATGAGTTGTTCAGTATTCAGAAGGGTCTTCTACTCCTCGTTGGAATCTCCACAGAAGACACAGAGGCGGTGGTTGAGAAGATGTCTTCAAAAGTGCTGAAAATGAGAATCTTTGAAGATGAGGCCCAGACTAATCTCTGGAGCAGATCAATCAAGGACGCCAACGCACAAGTACTCTCAGGTAAGTTCCTATCAAAAGCACGCCAATTGAGCATTCACTAACACGCCACCACAGTCTCACAGTTCACGCTGATGGCACGTACAAAGAAGGGAACAAAACCCGACCTCCATATGGCGGCAAAAGGTACTACTAAATTTTCAAGAAACACAAGATAAATCATATACTAACATGCTACACTCACAGGACCCCAAGCCAAGCCGTTGTACGATCTGTTCTTGTCGAAACTGGCTGCTGAACTGGGCGAAGAAAACGTCAAAGATGGTGTGTTTGGCGCCATGATGGATGTCGCTTTGGTGAACGATGGTCCGGTCACCATCACGCTGGATAGCGAGGATTGATTTCAGAGCATTTCATTGCAAATATCAACAAAGAGCTGACACTATAGATCATGACGCTAACACTGCTTTTCGATATAGATAGGAATTGCTCAGTGAGCTTTGCACCAATTGTTAAATTAATTGATAATTTGCATGTACTCGGTTCTCAACTACTGCTATATATCATCGACTCTCAGCTCAATTATAGGCCAGTATCTCATTCAAAGGCATTTCCTCATCAAAACTGCCCCATTGAGAAATCTGCGTGCGCATACCAAAACCGACGTTTCTTTTTTTTGGCTTTGCTCATGCTTTTAATTCCGGTCGCGAAATACAGTAACCATGGCAACAGCGTGATGAGATAAATTTTTCGCACAGGTACTTTGAAAAATTTCGTGGGGCTCTCTGCTCTCTCTGTTAGTACTACCTGCCCATCAATAAAGTCTTGTTCTAAAACAACCTTATTCCTACACACATATAAGAACATTTCACAATGGCTAAAACATCAAAGCAAGACAAGAAAGCCGCTGCTTCATCCAAGGTTGCTGACAAGAAGTCCAAGGTTACCAAGCCAGCTGCTAAGAAGGTTTCCAAGAAGGATGCTAAGAAGGCTGAGATTGCCTTGAAGGAGGCTGAGAAGAAGAGAGCTAAGAAGGAGGAGTCCTCTGACTCTGACTCTGACTCTTCCGACTCTGACTCTTCTGACTCTGAGAGCTCTTCCTCTTCTTCCTCTGATTCTGACAGCTCTTCTTCCTCTGATTCCGAGAGCTCTTCTTCCTCCGACTCTGACTCTTCTTCCTCCGACTCTGACTCTTCTGATTCCGACTCTGACTCTGACGAGGAAGTTGAGGATGTTAAGAAGGAGGAGTCCTCCAAGACCGAGTCCTCTTCTTCCGACTCCGACTCTGACTCTTCTTCTGATGAGGAGGAGGAGAAGAAGGAGACCAAGAAGGACTCTTCAGACTCTGATTCTTCTTCAGACTCCGACTCCGACTCCGACTCTGACTCTGACTCTTCTTCCGATGAGGAAGAGGAGAAGAAGGAAGCTAAGAAGGATTCTTCCGATTCCGACTCTGACTCCGACTCTTCTTCTTCTTCCGACTCTGACAGTGATTCTTCTTCTGACTCTGATTCTGACGAGGAGGAGGAGAAGGAGACCAAGGTCGAGGAGCCAAAGAAGCGTAAGGCTGAGGAGGAAGCTACCCCAGCTAAGAAGCAGAAGACTGAGGAGCCAGCTACTTTGTTCGTTGGTAGATTGTCCTGGAACATTGACGACGAGTGGTTGAAGAGTGAGTTCGAGCCACTTGGTGGTGTCATTGGTGCTAGAGTCATCATGGAGAGAGCTACTGGTAAGTCCAGAGGTTACGGTTACGTTGATTTCGACAGCAAGTCCGCTGCTGAGAAGGCTTTGGCCGAGTACCAGGGTCGTGAGATCGATGGTAGACCAATCAACTTGGATATGTCCACTGCCAAGCCACAGCCAGCCAACAACAGAAACGCCGAGAGAGCTAACAAGTTCGGTGACACTCCATCTGAGCCATCTGACACTTTGTTCCTTGGTAACTTGTCCTTCCAGGCTGACAGAGACTCTTTGTTCACCACTTTCGCTGAGTACGGTTCTGTCGTTTCCGTCAGAATCCCAACTCACCCAGAGACTGAGCAGCCAAAGGGTTTCGGTTACGTCCAGTTCTCTTCTATTGACGAGGCCAAGGCCGCTCACGCTGCCTTGAACGGTGAGTACATTGCCGGTAGACCAGTTCGTCTCGACTTCTCTGCTCCAAGAGATCCATCTCAGAGAAAGTCCTTCGGCGGTGACAGAAAGTCCTTCGGCGGTGACAGAAAGTCTTTCGGTGGTAGAGAGAGAACTTTCGGTACCGGTGCTAATGCTGGTGCTCCAACCTCCCGTAACACTGCTGAGTTCAAGGGTAAGAAGATGACTTTCGACTAAGGGGTTGATTCTGAGGTGTTGGTTGCATACTAATGATTCATTTCTTGATTGTTTTTTCTGGGATGGTACTTCCTCTTTCATTTTCCACAGCAGCTAATACTTGTCATACACACACTGCATTGTTGATTGGGTTCACGGACACAAGCTTACACACACATCAAAAAGTTTTTCCTAAGTTTTTTTTTCCTCTTCATGTTCTTTTATTTTCTGGTTTCGAGATATTACGATTATGTTATACACTGGCTTTTGAGTGTACATTTCAATTGAGTGCTTATCATTGTTTTATAAAGCCAATCGTAGCCAAAGCTCCATGATGTATGTAGCCACAAAGCTTAATGCGGTAATTTTCGCGTCCGCGAACATGTACTATTCGACTCTCCGCGTTTTTCGAATCTGGCAGGAATCAACACGTACACTGCCTCACAAAGATCCCACGCCCTTCTATAGAATCTCCAGCTGAGAAATTCAACAAAAATAGCCCAATGGTTGAAGTTTCCGTCACAGTGGGAAAGCTCGATGCTTCTCTCGCTCTTCTCCTCACCAAGGAACATCATCTCATCGAGTTTCCAACGGTTCTGCTCCCGGATGGAGTTACCGCCGGCTCTGTCGTCACAATCAAGTGTGAACAAGACCACGAACTGGAACAGAAGGAAACCGAAGAGTTTGAGGCTTACCAGGATGAGATATTGAATCTCTTCGGCACGCACGAGCCAAAAGCGCCAAATTTGCGTGTCAAAAACGTTACCCAAACGTCCGCCGTCTTGGAATGGGACCCTCTCGAGCTGGGTTCTGCCTCTATCAAGGCATTGACTTTGTACAAGAACGGTACTAGACTAGGCCAAGTGCCAAATCCACTTGTCAGTACCACAACGAAGCTGTCCGGTTTGCCAGTTGACACGCCGTACGAATTCCACCTCCGTCTTGCCACTACCGCCGGTGTTTACGAGTCTGAAAAGGTCAAGTTGAGAACACACAAGATGACAGATTTGAGTGGTATCACGGTTTGTCTTGGAGACATTGATCCAAAGGAGGGAATTGCACGTGAGGACATTGAGCTGGCGTTGAAGAACATTGGCGCTAGACCATTGCAGAGCGAGGTTGCAGTTGATACGACTCACTTTGTGGCCACAATAGGATTGGGACCTCAATGGAAAAAGGCAGTTGACAGCAATATACCGGTGGTGAGACCGGAATGGTTGAAGGCCTGCGAACAAGAGAGAAGAATCGTTGGAGTGAGAAACTTCTATTTAGATGCTGATCCAAAGTTTTTGGAACAACACAAATTCAAGAAGGAAGTCACACCAGTCCCTGAACCTGTCAAGGAGGGCGAACAAGAGCTGAAGGAGCCAGAACCAGAAGCTGCTGCTGCTACGGAGAAGAAAGAAGACACCTCAGCCGAAGATGATGCTACTGTGGTACCAACTGCTAGTGAGCCAACCCAAGAACAAAATGTTGATGTTGAGGAGAACCCAGTTGAACCAGTTAGCGAAGAGGTTGCGATTGACGAACCAGTTGCCGAGCAGAAGTCTGAAGAGCCAGTAGTTGAAACTTTCACCGCTGAGCCATTAACAGAGGCTGAAGAGACCACTGCCCCTGTAGAAGAAGCTGTTCAAGAAACTTCGGATCCAGTTGTGGAAGAAACCAATTCTGTCGAAGAGCCTGTCGCACAAGCATCGGAGAGTACCGGGGCTGCTACAGTTGAGGAAGTCACAGAGACAAAGACGGAGGATGGATTTGATGAAGTTGATCTTGATGTGACCTCAGAAGTGGCAGTGGACTCCACTGCCGATGCTGATGTTGCTGATGATGACGAGGCGGAAGGTGAGAAGGAACCAGCTTCTCCTACAGCTGATGCTGAAACCAAGTCCAAGCCTCAAACCCAGAAGAAGAAGAAGAACAACAAAAAGAAGAAAGGCAAGAACTGATGCCTTTTAATTTTATAAAGATAATTGAAGATGGGTACGACAATAAAAAGTAGGAAATATGGCAGAGCACCCACTACAGATTAGGTTATCTATGACCTGCATTTTTTAAATAACAAAACAACAGCCAAGCACGAGACGGGGCCTTTTCATAGTCGTACACATTGGATCATTCTCCAAACAGTCTTCTGACTCTTCTCAGCACGGAGTCCTTTTCTGGGTCGTATGGGTGTTCCTTAGACGGTATCTCCAACACGGCTGGGAATGCATTTGTGTAGTTGTCGACGCTGAATCTAATGCGCTCTGCAAGGTGCTGGTTGATTAGCAGAATGGCAATATCGTCTCTGTCCTGTGTGTATGTCTCGAAGGCCTTCTCCAACTGCTCGTCGGTGGTCTTGCCATCAACAACGAAGAAGTTCTTGGAGTGCGTGGCGTCGTCGACCTGCCCAATTCCGGCAAGAAGCATACCTGTGATGGTATCCTCGTCTCCGATCACAGCGAGCAGTTGACGGTTCTTGTTGGCGTCGGACATTGTGGGGTAGAACGGGGGGAATCGGCTGAATTGTTCAAGAGTCTGACTCCTTTATCTCGTCCACGTGAGGTTGGTCTGCTGCCAAATTCAAATCTCCGGCCATGGAGGCAGTCGGGTGTGGCGCTTACCATCTCCCGCGAAATCTTTGTTCAAGACTCTCGCGAGGTTCGCATGTAAGATTGGACTTCCTCTTTTGTCTAAATGCCGTAAGAAAATCTGTTTTAGCTAATTCAGGTTATTTAGATCCACCATGTTGGCCACTTTCAGACAACTCACACGAGCTCCACCGCTCACGCGGTGTCTTTCAACATCACCAGTGATCCTAGCTGGTCACTCTAAATGGGCTAACATCAAGCACGACAAAGCCCGTAACGATGCGCAGAAGAACAAAGTCGCCAACAAGTTTGCAATGATGGTAGCTGTTGCTGCCAAACGTATGTTCCCTGCTTTATTAGATCTCACTCACCAGCTACTAACGATTTTTCAGTCGGTGGCCCAGATATCGCAAAAAATGTTCGTCTCGCTGCTGCCGTTGAACTGGCGTCTAAAGCCAACGTCTCAAAGAAGGTCATTGAGAAGGCCATTGCACGTGGCGCTGGCATTAACTCTAGCGGCGACAAGGAAAACGTTGACCAAACTGTGTATGAAGGTATCGGTCCTGGAAACGTCTCATTTGTCGTTGAAGCATTGACAGATAACAAGACCCGTACTTTCAGTAATGTCCGAGCCGCTTTTGCCAAATTTGGCGGTTCACTGTCTCCAACTTTGTTCCAGTTCGATAGAAAAGGGTTTGTGTCAATTGACAAAGGCGATCACGATTTCGATACTGTTTTTGAAAAGGTTGCAGATTTAGGTGCTGAGGACATTGAGGAAGTTGAGGGAGAAGAGTCTATCCTCGAAGTCGTGACCGATCCATCAGATACAGGAAGAATCGCTGGTGAGTTAAAGAAGGAGTACACCATCAAAGAAGTGGGCATTGCTTACGTCCCAAAAACAGATTCTTTGATCACTATTGAAGATGAGGAGACAAAAGAGAAGTATCAAAAGTTTGTCTCTTTCCTGGAAGACGTGGATGATGTCACCGACTATTACACCACACTCAAGGAGTAGAGAACATATACCCACAAAAAACCCAACTCTTGTACATAAACTACAAAGTTCTTTTCTCTTCTTGCAGATAAATATGCCGTAGAATTAAGTACCATGTTGAGCAATGTGAACTTCACAATGGAGAAATCTGATAAGGTTGGAACTATGAGGCCACGAAAGACTGGGTAAACAGACCCCTTCCTTCAATGAATTCAGGACCAACAATATCAGTAGAGATCGTATATCCTCTCTTCTTTCCCACTGTCGGTCAAAGAGAAAAAAAAGAAGAAAAAGGCGTGAATGTGTATATGAAATGTTGTGCGTGCAGTTTGTGATTTGTTGTATTTTTCGTTTGACGAAGGATATTTACTCAGACTTGGTCTCCTCCTTCACGAGGTCATCAACAGCAGACTGTCTTGGGTTTCTGGCAAGTCTCAAAGTACCATCGTAAGCCAACTTCTTGTAAGTGAAGAAACAAGCAGAGGAGACGGCGACACCCATGGCGACGAACAATGGGGTCAACTCAACTGGAATAGCGAAGCCACCCTTCTTCTGTGTAGAAGTGTTAGTATATTGATGTCCAACACGACAATAGTCAGGATAACAGACGAGTAGTCACTGGTACACGGTGCAGCTTAGAGATCCCTGAATCATTCGATGGCCCCATCAGTAGGCGCAATCAGAACAACAACGGAGACACAAACGCTCGCTTGACGCAACGGCAACCCATCTGCAGTCCTCATGTATAATAACATACAGCAGCGTTGAACAATGTCTGGGAAGGTCTCATTGTAGAATATTTGTGTGAGTGAAGATGATTTAATAGGTGTTGACAGTTAGTATGCGCGCGGTTACTGACTTTTTCTTTCGTGGCGGTTTTTTAGAAACTTTTGGTTGGTTGAAAACCGTACGGTAAAGGTGGTGTCCGGGTGTTCTCCAGTTGACTTCCCTTTTCGGTAACGCTACCAATGATTACAGTGTACTAATTGAATTGGAGAGCTCACATAATGATAACATGCAAATAGATTCTCTATATCTTCTTGTGTAGTACACGAGTCTAGTCGATGCAAAAAGGCATGAGGAGGCCAACTCACAGCCAGTACCAGTGTTTTTTGACATCTTCACATATGTACCATCCAATTTTTCACTTCTTCATACGTCAACCAGCTCACTGCCATTGATGGAACCACTTTGAACAGGTTAGCAGTAAGGCCTTTGTACATACCTTTCCAGCCTTCTGTCTTGACAATAGTGGTTAAAGCGTGCCAAACAGAGTCATAATGAAATCCCAATTCACCAGCGTTACCACCCATACTCAACACTTGGAATCTTCTTCTTAGTAGGTCAAATGGATAGGTCAATGTCTGCGCAGTAGCACCACTTGTAGCACCTAGTAGCAGTTTGGTCAGTGCGTTGGAATCCGGTGCATATTCTTTCAATTGTTCATAAACGGCAAAGTTTATGGCAACATAAGGAGCAACACCCAGAGTTGTGGGCCAAACACCTCTATATAGAGCTATTAGGCCACCTTCCTCTTTATAGATTTTTGTCAACAATTGTATAACACCTGGTGGTTTTTCACCTGCTTTGACTTTAGATTTATCCAGCTTGTTCAAATTTGCAGTTTGAATACTCAACCTCGTCCTCACGAGATCGAGTGGATATGTAGCAGCCACTGAAGCGATACCACACATTGCACCTGCAAATAATCTCTGGTAGTTGTTCAATTCAGTCTCATTGGGCTTCAACAGCATAAACTTGATCTTTTGATAAACGTAGAATTGTACCGCCGAGTATGGGAAAATCCTGACACAGTTCAAGCCGTTACCTCTAAACAAACCCTTGACACCTTCCTCCTTATACATTCTCCATATGGTAGGGAACATACCCCTGTAGTTAGCCTTACCTGGTCCCTGTACTTGGAATAAGATTTTGGCACGCTCAATTGGTGCGATGACTGTCCGTGAAGAGATGCCTCGCCGCACCGCCGGCCAGCAGCGACGCAGTGGAATCGCGTTTAAGGTACTGTTTTACGTCTGAGACTGTGGCCATTATATTTGTCTGAAAAGAGTGGCTGGGCGGCTCTATAGCGTGTCCATTCCGTCATGTGCGCTGGTCATGTTTAGCTTGTGAGTTTTTTTTTCAGCGCGCGCCGGAGATCGGAGATCAAAACGCTTAGGCTGGGGTAGAGAAAGAGCCCGGTACACTAATGAGCGGATCTGGGCCGAATTGGCTGAATTTTGTAAATTTAATAAAAAAATGTGGTGAAATTTCCCAATTTGAAGCTGCTGAGGCGTAAGTTTCTCGCGCTCTGCTCAGAGTACTTCCGGCCTCGGCCAAATGAGTGGACCCCGGGGGCTCCCATAGAAACGAGCAGCCGAGGCGGAAGGGTTTCTGGTGAGAAAGCAACCGACGGCGTCTACATAGATCCTTAAATGACTCAACTCATGGGCTGACTCCTTGACACAAAAGCATGCCACCTACATCAGCCTTGCGTGAGAAGCTCAATCACCTGGTGAAAGTTCCAGGTCCGTGATTGGTCCAAGACCCCATATGGCTTACCGGAAGATAATGGGGACGAACGGGGCCGGATACCTTGTGCTCCTATAAGGGTAATTGTCTACTAAAGTGTGTCCGGTTAAGCGTTCAACAGCTCCAGACGGACCCCCGGCTCACTTTTGTGTCAAGCTAGCCAAACTTCCGGATGCCCACTGGCGTAGTTCCGGGGTTTCGGCGATCTGCGCATTGTGACAGGCTTGTAGGGGAACTGACGGAGCCAGCGCAATAACGTCCGTATTGAACATTACGGCGTGTGACCTCAAAATACACCCAAAATGCTTATGAAGAGACTTCTACTTTCTATTTCTTTCTTACTTCACCAAATTAACCGCGGTTGCTCTGAGGGTCCCGGCCTTAAAGCGAAACGTCATCGCGCGAAATCCGGGGAAAACGTGTGAGTCAAAATGTGCTTCCGCCGCTCCGGTTCTCCCAAAGCCCGGCCCAGGCCCCGGACACCCGTAGAAGCACCTGACCGTAAACTTATATAAACAGGCACATAACCCCAGATTCCATGGCTGCTATAGCTTTGGCACAACAACAGCAATAGCAATCTATACACAATGTCCATGGCAAAACAGATCTTCAAGCTCAAAAACATACAGACTTCTGCCAGAATCAGGCTCCCAACACAATCCGTCTCACTCCAGACCAAAAGATCACTCGCTCTCTACAATACCAATTCGCAGTTCCGCTTGGTGAACAAGGAGCCTGTCCAGCAGGAGACATCCACCACCTCGGGGAAGTCTACACACGAGAGACCAACCATCTATTCTGATGGTGAGGTGGAGACTGCTGGTCCCTCCATCAGAGTTTGAAAACAGAACAGTACGACTTTCACTCTATGCATGATGACTCTTTGGTTTCGGTGTCGCCTTACTTGACTTTATGAATTGATCAAAACTATTCCATTCGGGTGTGTCTGATCAGCACACCGCTTCGCTCTTTGGTAGAGGGTTGAGCCGTTTTATTCTACCCCGGCGGTGGGTGCAGCAGCGTCCTTCTACTAAGTATTCAATATTCACGTTTGTTACGATTCACATTGTACAGATTGTAGCCATGTATGTAGTTAAATAGCCATCATGACTTTGGATGTGAGTGTTCAGGACATGAATGAAAGATCATGGTTGGGTAAATGATTGTTGGTGGAGGATCTTGTTGGGAGATGCACGAGTCATGTGTGTTGATAAACTTTGGATAAGGCTAGTGGAACGAGAATATCATCTCATAACATAGTCATATCTAACACCGTCGAATGAAGAGCCATTCATAGACGCCTTGACATACTTGGCAAACAGGTTCTTGTCTCTGAGCAGCAGATTGGCGCTATCCTTGTTCAAAGGATCAACTGGGTTTGGATCCAAGAACAAAAACATCAACCCGACAAGAACCGCGTTCAGAGGTAAAACTGGTGTCCACTCTTCCCTCAGGATATTCAAACAGATATTCCCATCTAGATCGATATTTGGATGGTAAATCCTTTGTAGACATTTCACTTTTGGCGGTTCAATAGGGAAGTTTTGACTGATTTGTATACTGAATTTGAAACGGCCACCTATGTAATAGCCGGCATCTGGCGAGAGTGTAACTTCCATATTCATATTAGTGTTGTCCAGACATCTCAAAGTCATCGTAGGTGGTAGTTCAATCTCATTCAAGTCCTTCTGAACACGCAATTGTGCTGAGGACAGTTTGGATCCTTCATTTTGGGTTGATCCAGATGCTTCTTCTTGCTTCTTCTTTTGGAGTTGTCTAAGTTTCAACTATGTTAAAGCGTTGTTAGTAAACGGCTCGGGCACCGGATTTGCATGGCGGAAAGAGCACATACCATTTACTCTAGGACCTTGAGGTGGATTGGAGATGCAAAGGTATTCAGATGTCGGATGGTCAAAAAAAATTCAAGCTATTCATCTCTGGCTACATGAGTGGCGATATTTTTTTGCGAACCAAAAAAATGTAAAACGATAATGAGGACCACGAGATTCGAACTCGCGCATCCGTAGATATCAGAGTGTTTGAGAAATTCCGAGGAAAATCCAACCTAAATCTGACGCCTTAACCACTCGGCCAAGCCCTCCTTTATCGCGAACAGAACTAGCTGTAGACTCACTATATGGAACACAGAAATGGAGCGACTCTAAAAATCCGTCCGGGCAACAGTTGCAAGATCCCGAGAACGATTGATGGTGGTTGTTGGTTTAGTACCTGGATATGTGTTCGGAGAAAGTACCATAACCCCGACCAAATTGACACTTGTAAAACGATAAGCATGTCTGACGACCTACTCCCTATGTTCTTCGATGAAGAATTTGTACCACATGCTTATTTGGATGCGTTGTTCTCAGTTGCTGGCTCCACGTCAGACGGAACAACAATCGGTTCTCATTCTTTGACAAACCCAAAATATATCCAATTGTTACAACAGAGGTCTTCAGCTCTGCTGTCCCATCTCGACTTCTATACCAATGAACTCACAAACAATCTAGAGTCGCAAATCTCCAAGTTACACACATCAAATTCCATTGTGTCATATTCGTACGAATCTTCAAATGAGAAGAAGCTCAAACCAACAACAAGGTTAGAGTACTACATCGATTCTCTGTCCATCTCTGTTCAGTCACTCAACGACACAGTGACGAATGTCACATCCAAGATGTCTGAATTTCAAGATGATAGTGAAACAACAACACGTCTTCTTCAATTGACAAATGCTAAACAGAATCTTTTGAAAGTCCAACAATCACTCAACACAATCAAATCCATAGTTGAAATCACCATTGAGGACAATACTACCAAATCTCAAAAATCAAGAATTGCACCAACAAGCACCAAATCCACATCAACAACCATCACTATCCAACCCTCACAACTTTCCAACGCACTCAAAGTGCTAAGGGAAACAATCACTGAAGAGATTACGACTCGAAAAAAAACTGAGAAGGACAATGAGATTGACAATGAATTGATCACTAAGATTGATGATTTGTGTGAATTAGCTCCCGTTTTCAAAAATCTGGGAGAATTCCAAAACGTTTATGCCGAGTTTGTCAAGGCTATCGCAAGTGAGAAGGAAGACTATATAAAAGGTAAGAACTTACCAGAGGATGAGTTGTTTGATAGAGTGTTGAAATGATTAGCCACTAACTTCAGTGTGTATGTTAATTGAAAGGTCATTACGTCATTATTATAAGCTATTCGAGATCAACCGAAACCAGCCCACTCGATAGAAAAGAATTTTACTTCCTTATCATCATTCTGACTCCCCACTGTCCAGAGTTTCTTGACACCGGTAGCCAGTCTTCCACCACCAACGATATTCATCAATCCTATATCCTGATCGTATTCGATCGGGTTGACAACGAGATGGGCGTGGAATAGAAGTGGATCACCTGGATATCCGATGAAGTGGGAACCAAACCTCAGACCGGGGGCTAGATAATAGCCTCGAGAACGCAGGTTATCAAATACTGCGTATGATAATTCTGAAATGGAAAGTTGTGAGATGATGTGTTGTTGAAGCTTGGTAGATTTGAGGTAGACATTTTCGAGGAGCTGATGGTTTGGGAGATGTGAAGGAGTATCAGGGATTGTGATGGAGAGGCCTTGTTCTGTCAAGCTTGCATCTTGTTTGTAGTTCTCAACACCGAGTTTCTTCATCTTCAAGTCATATTCCTGTGTTTTGATCCGTCTTTGGTTATCGAGATCCTCCAGGCGAAGTCGCTCGAGCTCAGCCAAATCGTCATCTGTCAAGCTATGCAATAGATCCTTGACAAACTGCCTGTCGGGAACAATGTAGGCGTAACCGTGTGAAACCAGCCACATACACTCCTCAAACATCAGCTGTAGTGGCACTCCCTGGAACAGATTCTGCTGCGGCGCAGCAGGGAGAGTGCCCGTGAGCGATCCCACGATGCCCAAAGCTCTGGCTCTCTTGATGTCATCGAGGGCAAAAACGAGCGGTTTGCCTGCAACCAGACTGATGTGGATGAGATCGCCAACGGCATTGCTACTGGAAGGCACAGCCCTACGCTGGTGTGACATGGGGCTGTTTTTGTGCAAAACAGGGCAGTACTTGTGTGGAGATAAATGATCTTAGAAGCGATGGGGCCCAGTAAAAAAAAAAAAAAAAAAATGCGTTCGCGAAGATGGCAAAGGGCCCGTACTGCGGCTCAGGGGAAACAGCGGCGATATGACGTGTAGTATTAATTGTTGTATCGTGTTGTATCGTGGTATCGTATCGTAGCAACTCGCAGAGCTCTTGTGGCAATAATCCTTACAATTGGCTCCTCAGCAGTAATTGGCTCCTCAGCAGCAAATTCTCGCTCTTTTACGGCCTTCTGCGCTGCGCGTCGCTCCATCAGCACTGCCTCGTTTGCGGAAAAGCTCCATATCGCGATAGCGGTAAGGGTCCAAATTCCATCACTTCCAAATCCCGCCGCCAACCATTTGCCAAGCGCTTCGCTCGCACCTTTTTAATCTCGCTGCAATCCGCTTATAAACCCCTGCTTCCTGCTTCTGTCTCCACCGCTCTGCCCACCGCCAACATCCACAGAGCATGGTTACAAGACGGTCCACCGTCAAGAGTCTGATCTCCGGTAACAAGTCCCGGACCACCAACCACTTCGCAATCACCCCAGACGAACTCACAGAGATCCACGATCCCAAGTCCATCAGATACTTCCAGCAGCGGTTCCACAACGATGCACACAACCTGTACGAGGCGCTGGATACAGACAGAGACGCTGGCCTGAACGCTGCTCTGCCCGATCTCGATAAGAGAGTTGCCCAGTTCGGCGCAAACAGGCTCCCAGAGCGCAAGCCGAAGTCCTTCTTCGAGCTGGCGTGGGAAGCCATGCACGACCAGGTGCTCATCATCCTGACAATCGCCGCTGTTATTTCGCTAGCTCTGGGGCTCTATGAGACGTTTGGGCAGGATCCCGAGTATGACCCCGAGGGTAACAAGCTTCCGAGAGTGCAATGGGTTGATGGTGTCGCTATCATCGTTGCCGTTGTAATCGTTGTGCTAGTCAGTGCCGCTAATGACTACCAGAAAGAACTGCAATTCGCTAAGCTGAACGCTAAGAAGAACGACCGAGAAATCATTGTCATCCGTGGTGGCCAAGAACTCGTCATCTCTATCTACGATCTGCTTGTGGGCGATATCCTGAACATCCAAACTGGTGACGTTATGCCCGCTGATGCTGTATTGATATCTGGCTCTTGTGAATGTGATGAATCAGCTCTCACTGGTGAGTCCAACACGATAAGGAAGGTGCCGATTGAAACTGCGCTGGTAGAGTACAACTCTAAGTTCCCAGAGCGTGATGCTGATATCGGTACTAAAGGTGTCCCCGACTCATTCTTGATCTCTGGTGCTACCGTACTCTCCGGTTTGGGAAAATGTATTGTCACTGCCGTTGGTGAGAACTCTATCAATGGTCGTACTATGATGGCTTTGAAAGTTGAGACTGAACAGACTCCTATGCAAATCAGATTGAACAACTTGGCCAATGGTATCACCAAATACGGTTTTCTTGCTGCCCTTATCCTTTTTGCCGTTCTTTTCTTCAGATTCGTTGCTAAGATTGCTCCTGGTGGCTCTGAGCATGATCTTGCTGCTGCTGAAAAAGGCTCCAAGTTTTTGGACATCTTAATCACTGCTATCACCATTGTTGTTGTTGCTATTCCAGAAGGTTTACCTTTGGCTGTCACGCTTGCTCTTGCTTTTGCAACCACCAGAATGGCCAAGGATGCCAACTTGGTTAGAGTACTCAGAGCTTGTGAGATCATGGGTAGTGCTACAGCTGTTTGTTCTGATAAGACTGGTACCTTGACTGAAAACAAAATGAGGGTTGTCAATGGTAACATTTCTAATCTTGAGTTTGATGATAACACAACTTCCACGACAACCAAGTCTACTGAATTGGAGCTAAAGGAAGAAGTGAAATCTAACATCTTGATCAATATTGCATTGAACTCCACAGCTTTCGAAAACAAGGAGGCAGATTCTATTGTAAACCCAATGCAAATTCAGAAAACGAAACATTGGTGGTCGAAATCAACTAAGAAGGATGGATTCGGTGATCCAGAACCGGAAGCTTTCATTGGTTCTAAAACCGAGGTTGCTTTGCTACTTCTTGCTGAGAAGTCATTTGCTATGACTGGTGCTAAAGATCTTTCTACCTTGAGATCTAACCCATCATTACTTGGTGTCGAATCAATTGTTCAGATCATCCCATTTGAATCTTCTAGAAAGTGGGGTGGTATCATTGTAAAGCTTCCAGGTATCAATAAATTCAGATTCTTTGTTAAAGGTGCTTCCGAACTTGTTTTCGCTCATTGCTCTTCAAAGTTGGATTCAAATGGCTCAGCTATTCCTGTTGATGCCAAAATTGAAGCTCAGATCACCGGCAAGATCACATCCTACGCTCAACAGGCTCTCAGAACCATTTCTCTTGCTCACAGAGACTTTGAACTTTCGTCATGGCCACCACAAGAACTTGTCACCCAGGTTCCAGGTGAGGCCGATCCAGAGTTACTCCTCGGGGAACCACTGGATCATTCTATTGCCACATCCAGCGAAGGCTTAATCCTGGATGGTATTGTTGGTATCAAGGATCCTCTTCGTGCAGGTGTGAAAGAGGCTGTTGCTCAATGTAAGAGAGCTGGTGTCAGAGTAAGAATGGTTACAGGTGATAACGTCATCACTGCCAAGGCTATTTCTGTCAATGCTGGTATCATGGATGAATCCGATCTGGATGATCAAAATGCTTGTATGGAAGGTCCTGTTTTCAGAAAGTTGAGTAAGTCTGAGAGAGATATGGTTGTTCCAAAGCTCAAAGTTCTTGCTAGATCTTCTCCTGAGGATAAGAGAATTCTTGTTGAAACATTGAGAAAACAAGGTGAAGTTGTTGCCGTTACTGGTGATGGTACTAATGATGCACCAGCTTTGAAACTTGCTGACGTTGGATTTTCCATGGGTATTGCTGGTACCGAAGTCGCCAGAGAGGCTTCCGATATCATTCTGATGACTGATGATTTTGCTGCTATTGTTTCTGCTATTAAATGGGGTAGATGTGTTTCCACCTCTATCAAGAAATTCATCCAGTTCCAACTGACTGTCAATATCACTGCTGTTATCTTGACGTTTGTTTCTGCTGTTGTTGACTCTGATGGCCAGTCTGTGTTAACCGCCGTTCAATTACTCTGGATCAACTTGATTATGGATACCCTTGCTGCCTTAGCGCTTGCCACTGATAAGCCAGATGAATCTTCGCTTGATAAAAAACCAGATGGTCGTACCAAGACATTGATTTCTGTTTCCATGTGGAAAATGATTATTGGTCAAGCAAGTTTGCAATTGACAGTCACGTTTGTTCTTTACTTTGCTGGTAAGAAAATATTCCATGGTGATCGTCATATCACAACTCATGAGAAGGAACAACTTAATGCTTTGACCTTCAACACATTTGTGTGGTTGCAATTCTTCAAACTTTGGGTTACAAGAAAGCTGGATGAAGCTGATGGTATCAAAAATGTGAGGGACCGTATCACTGCTAACAACTTGAACTTCTTCCAACACTTCTTCAGAAATTGGTGGTTTTTGGGAATTGCTCTCATAATTGCTGGTGCTCAAGTCCTCATTATGTTCGTTGGTGGTGTTGCCTTCTCCGTTGTTAGACAGACACCAGCTCAATGGGGTACAGCTGTTATTTGTGGTATGTTGGCTCTTCCATGGGGTGTTGTCATCAGAGTCATTCCAGATGAATGGGTCATCAGAATTTTCCCAACAAGACTTTACAAAGCATTGGCTTACATTGCTACATTCCAGTTCCTTCATCTCGGTAAGAAGAGAACCGTTTACTTGGAGGATGAGGAGGAGAAGTTGATGTATTCCAAAGTTCCAGCTTTCAAAAAAGCTCGTGAAGATATCATTTTTGTCAGAGAAGGTGACGCAGAAGGGTCTGCTCTGAATCCAATGAACTTATATCATAGATGGAGAGCAAGTTATTGCAACTCTGATACTGATGTCGAGAGTGGTTCCACGGATTATCACGCCCTATCTGCTTTGACTATGGTCCCTACTGTTGTTGGTGGTGCTGTTGCAGGTTGGTCACCATTGGCATCCGCTGCTGAGAAAGAGAAATGAACATTCTCATTTGTCTATTTGTCTATTTTGTTCGTTTATCATCTTCCGTGGTTTTCATAACGTTTTGTTGGGTTAAAGTGTTTCTTCGTTCGGAGCTGGAATCTATATATTCATTGTTAATAGCCATACACATATAGTATTTGCATTAACGCATGTGTTCTTGTAGCTGTTGTTTTGAGGTCGTCTACGTCATAATATCATTCAAGGCATAATTAATGTATTTTGGATATTGAGTATGACGTCTAGTTCAGCTGTCGTCACCAGTGAGGCCAGTCTGTTCCAACTGGTTGGCGAGCTTCTCTGCTCTTCGGGAGGCAATCAACTTCTGCTTTTCCATGTGCGATTTGCGAGCAACAGTATCCACAAACGCCGGATCCGATGTATCATATGAGGCATCTGAAGCTGTGGCTTTGAATTTAGATGTGACACTGTGTTCAATCATCTTAACAAGGTTGGCGTTATGAGCGAGTTGATTGTAGAGGCCGGGACCGAAGACCCACTTCAGCTCAATAACTCTGAAGAATGACAACCACGATCTAATGGCAATAGATCTGGTCTTACTGAGACGAATATGAGTGAGGATGGAGTCACTTTCATCAGCCTTGGACTTGGACTTCTGTGCTTCTCTCATCTTCTCTTGGAACTGGATTCTCTCTGCACGATCAGAAAACGTCTTCACGGTGTTTGCAGCTTCCCTGAAAATTGACCGTCCTTCTGTTTTGTTCTTCTTGGACTGTTTGGTTTGTGAAGTTGAAATCAATTCCTGCAACCTCTTGATAACTTCATAAGTGTAGGCGTATGGTTGCTGCTCATCGTCAGCATCGAAATTCTCGTCATGTAGGTCATCCACATAAGGATACATCTCGTACGCAAGAGCGAAAAGCATGGACATTGGTTTGGTAATCTCCAGTAGGTCACAGTCCAGTAAGAGATCGGCAGTGGACTCACAGACGTTCTCCAAGAGATCGGTGAGACTTGAGCTGTTTTCAAGAAGTGTGAGAAGGGTACCGATACCATAGATCAAGCTTCCAATGACAGCTGCGTTAGCTTCGAGGTCTGTAACCAGTCCAAGAAGCGTCTCAAGTAAGTAGTTGATCTTCTTGTCAACGCCGTATGCGCCTGACCCTTCATATATCACGAGCGAAATAGCAGAGTAAGCGTGCACAAACTGCTCCTTAACGGCATTATCGAGCTCTGAAGAGCCGATTTTGTCTTCAAGTACATTCAAAAATTCAATAGCCTCGTCAGCAACCTCATCACAGTTCGCAATGGCAGAAGCAGCAGCGTTCCTTACCGCAACTAAGAGCTCGTATCCCTTAGAGATCCTGAATATGTCAACCATATCATCGAAGCGGGCTTCCCCGGTTTTCACATTCAAGGAGTAAAGCTGGTTCAAAAGCATCTCACGGTCATTGGCAGGTATCGGTGTTCTTGTGTTAATCAGAGTGTCTGTGAGGCCCTTGACACTGTGCATTGGGTACTTTTGCGGTGTCTTCGTGGACTCGTCGTAGCTCTTCATAAACATAGCAAGTCTCAGGCTGATCATCTCATCGATGTTGCCGAAATTGATGCCATTGAGGAGCTCGTTCTCGTCGTTCTCGCCGGGCCCGCGAGAGGCCGGCCTGGAGCCGGCCCTGGATCCACCTCTGGCTGGACTGTTGATCCTGCTGTAGACACCCATTGTTTCTGGTGGCGTAGTGCTAAGTTGCGGGGTTGTGACTCTTCTGCTCGTGGAACTGGGCAGTTTTCGACAAAGCGGGGCAGGTGTGGTGGTATATGAATATATTCCAGATGGTTGATTACGTCCTCTCTGAGTGGAAATCTCCGAGTTTGCACCACTTTTCCTATACGTTTTGATAGGAAACTTTCATTTGCGGAGTCAGGAGAGAAGGCTGGAGCTCGCGGTTTGTTTCCGTTTTTGCTTGCCCCAGCAGAGAAATGATGAGCTGACCGGAGGCTCCGCGAAAAACGGTAAGGGCACTGAGCGGGCAACAGCAGCCTCTACAACATTTCATCTAAAACACCATAAAACCCATATTCATTAAGACAATGTACTATAAAACATTGAAAACAGTCATGCAGAAGAGGAAGTATGCCAATTACAACTCAGCAAGGACCTTCTCCAAGATGGCAAGGAAAACATCAGCATGCTTCTTCTCGAAGGTCAAGGTTGGTCTGAGTCTGACAGAGACCTCAGCACAGCCACCACAGTTGACACCGTTCTGCTTCAGCTTGTAGAGCAGGGAGTTTCTGAGCTCTGCGCTGGCCAAGTCCCAGGCGATGAAGGTGGCTCTGTTCTTACCACGCAGGTTCTGGATGTGTTGTGGGAACTTGGCAGCCAACTCAGCGAGCTTGCCGTACAAGTAGTCACCGACCTCAGCAGCCTTGGCAACGAGGCCGTTGTCGATGATCTCCTTGGAAATGGCACCGGCGAGGATCATACGGGCTGGGTCACCACACCATGTGTTGAACTGTCTGTAGGCGACGTTTGGAACAAACTCTGGGTCGTGGAAGAAGTAGCCAGCAGACTGGAACTTCTTGGAGAAGGTGACCAAGTCTGGCGATGGAGTGATGTTGAAGTGCTCGTGGGCCCAGAAAGAGCCAGTGGCACCGACACCGGTCTGAACTTCATCGATGATGTATACAACACCGTACTTCAGGGTGATGTCTCTCAAACCCTGGAAGAAAGCAGCAGAGGCGTGGTTGTCACCACCCTCAGACTGGATTGGCTCAATGATCAGAGCAGCAATTGGAATGTGCCATGTCTTGATCAAGTCCTCAACGATCTTCAAACAACGAGCATCCTCGGCAGCGTTGGCCTCAGCGTTCTCCTCCAATGGGTACTTGTAGGATGGGAACTCAGCCTTTGGCCACTTGAATGATGGCAAGTCGAGCTTGTGGACTGGCTTGGAAGCGGTGACGGAGGCAGAGGCAAAGAGACGGCCGTGGAAGGCTCTCTTGAAGGACAAAACAGCCAAGTCTGGAGAACCTGGAGCAGCGTTGTTCATGGTGGACTCGTTCTCCTCAGCAGTGAATGCGGCGTTGTAACCACGCTTCTTGGCCTGATACCACATGAAAGCGGCCTTGAAGGCCAGCTCGTTGGCGTCAGCACCAGAAAGACCAGACCAGAGCTTGTCCTGGCCCTTTGGAGCAACCTTCAAGATGTTCTTGATGATTCCCTCAAGGTCCTTGCCTGGGAAGTTACCAAGAGCTGGTCTCTCGACGATAGCTCTGATCATCTCTGGAGACTTGGCAGCCTCGATCAAAGCTGGGTTGTTGTAACCGAGACCGATCGAGGCGATCTGAGCATAAAGATCCAAGTAGACGTTACCGTCGACATCGGCGATGTAGTTACCGAGGGACTTCTCGTAGTCGGCAACGAAGTAGACTGGTCTGGCGTCGAAAACCTCACCAAGGGAAGCGATAGCCTTCTTGGACTCTGGGCCTGGGATCTCGGTGACCTTAACTGTTGGAGCAGTTGGCTCCTCTGGGAAGTACTTAGCGGCGACAGACATGGTACTTGCGGATGGTGGGCTTTCTGGGTGTATGTCAGTAACTGGATATTTCGGGGAAACTCGACAATTTATAGGTCAAAACCTGGGGGCCTTGATCGATGAGCTCGGCGCAATCGCGCGGGATCCCAAAACCGTAAGCGCGCGGGGTGGTTCCAAAAGGGAAAGGTTACGCAGCCATGTTTCGCGAATAGCGTCAGCGGCGTGCAACTTCCGGATTGAAAAGCTTCTAAAAGTAATGTAGAGAATAATTTCAGATCGTGGACATTTCTTACCCTTTGGGGATGTGACAGGTCAGAGAGGCCAAATGAATAAGTTTATATATAGGGAGTTTCAACAGTGTGCCTGGTCTCGTCTTGCTGGCCGGTGCGCTACTTCTATTATCGCTATCAGGTGTCAATGTAGTCGAGGCCTTACTTAGCATGCTCTCCGAGATCTCTACTATGGCCCAATCGGGGCATCTTGCTCTCTATCATTTACGACTACGCACCAATTGTCTCACCGGATTACTGGTGCAAAACCACAAGCATAAATTTCAAAGAGCCTCGTCTCTTGTGATGCCCTTCAGCAATGGAGCCCTTTAGTAGGCATTTTATAGCGCGACATTTCCCGCGCGGGCACCTTCCAGAAGAGACAATGGTGATGGGATGTCGAGCGTTGGCGGAGGTGCAGCGTACATAAATGCTCACATTGAAAAGGATCTGGTTTCCAATCTGTTGCTTCAAAGAAGGCTTTATCGTGAGGGAATATTTACACACGAATCAGAAGAATCCGGCTGATCGAAGCAAAACTACATTCACCACCTTAGCTAGAACAATGGGACAACTCTTCATGACTATCATTAGACACATAACAACGTAACTATCTTTCTCTTCCTCCTCTCTCTTCTTCCAGAGAGTAGCTCGATGATTCAGACAAACAAAGCAAGCAGTTCTTCTTCTTTCTCCTCTTTCTCTCTCTCTCTCTCTCTCTCTTCCTCTTCCTCCCCCGTGATATTATTATGTACAAGGCACAAGATACAAATCACCATGAAACTCATTAAACTCGTTCTGACAAAGGTGAAATCAAGGGCACACCTCATCCTCTGTCCATTGATCGTCGTCGAATCTCTCATAGAGGTATCTCAAATCGTTATGACCATTCAAGTTGATGTAGTCCACCTTATCAACTGTCAGGACAATCAAGGCGTAATTCTGCTTACCGTCCTCCTCATTACTTCCGTCAACTCCTCTCTGGATGGAATCCAGTAGCTTTCGTTTCTCTGGCGTGATCTTGGAGCCTGGTTCTGGTTTGCGGAACGACGCTTTCAGTTTAGGAGACAGAGCATCCCATTTCGACTCCATCTCCTCCTTCCATTCCTCCGCCGTCGGTTTAGAATCCTTCTTGTCTGCACTAGCGCTCGACATGTGGCCGAGAGCTGAGAGATCCATACTCGACGAGTAGTTCTTGATGGTGTGTGGAGAGACGATTGGGTAGTTTATCTGCTCGCTGAAAGTTGCGGTATTCTCCTGGGTCAGGCAATGAGCATTGCCGCTAACCCTGAACTGTTCGTTTGTCTTTGGGAACCAGAAACAAGCCTCGACTTGTGTGTTGTGCTTCAAGTGCTCAGCTTTGTTCATCCTCGTATCCGTCGTCAGTGTGATGACATTGGTTTTGCGATCATTGAACAAGAAGCCTCTGTAGATACACGTACGCACTTTCGGACGCCCTTCTGTGTCAACAGTGGCGAAGGAGAGCGTGACGAAAGGGTGTGATTCAAGATGGCGGCTCACGGCGCCTGTGAAGGCCGGAACCCATGGGGCCATAAGTTGCATTTTGGAATATGAGTGATTAGTGTGGTTCTGTGTAATTTTCCAGAGGGTAAGTTGGCCCTTTATTGCTCAGATCAAACAGGTGTACGAAATGCTGCTGCACGGTAGCGTGGAAATACCGGATGAAGCAAGATATGTATGCGGGAGGAACGGAGATTTCAGGCAGAGATGAATGCTGAATTCTTCCCTACTGTTATAGTCAGTTCGGTATGCCGTGCGATGAGTAAACAACGGAGAAATGCAGTTTCTGGCCACGAGGGGAATGTTTGAAAGGGCTCGTGGTTCTGGAGGTGTGTTCGCGTTGGGAAGCTAAAAGCTTTGGAGCCTCTGGTTTTTCCTCAACTGAGAAGCCGGTGTTTGGGTTTGAGCTTGTTCTGAGCGTAAGCAAACACCAACAAGAGTATGTGATGCTTCTCCTGGTTTAAATGGAAGGCCGGTGGACTGAAATCAAGCTGTCCAACACCTTTTTGTCGCCCACTGTAGCTGAAATTTTTTGACTTGTCGGCGCTCCGAGAAACGTGCACGATTCCGCGGCACGATGGCTTATGTCAGCACACGACCCAATTAACCGATTATCGTCACGAGACGCCCGAGCAGCCTGCCAATTCGGGAGATAATCGCCAGTTATGGTCTCCTCTGTCTCCTCTAGAGATTTTATCAAGGATGGCTTTTCGTGTGCGCGTTCTGCCGAAGCTGGCCGTTGAGCGCCCACTGCGACCCCACCCGTTTGTGTCTCGAAAGAATGCCGAGCACAATGATCTCCCTGTTTTGATAAAGTTTCTCCAAGAAACTGAACTGAGTAGGAATGCTGACAAGAAACACACTTTTGAGAAACACAAGAGCATTCTCAACCTCAACACGTCTTTCCAAGGCAGCCAAGCGTGCGTAATCAGAGCCTTCAGCCCATACTCCGGACTGTACTAACAATCACCGCTCAGCACCATCGCCGACGTTGATCTCTCTCAAAATCGGACAGATTCTCCAATGCAGACCGCACCCAGACGCTGATAAGCTCTATGTCTCCTCAATAGCGCACCATTCTTCCAAAGACCCTCTCACGGTGTGTAGTGGGCTCAAGGATTACATCCCCATCGATGAGATGCAAAACCGTCGCGTGGTACTCGTGACAAATCTCAAACCGGCCCTTATGCGTGGTGTCACCTCTGAAGCGATGCTTCTTGCCGCCGAGAAGACCAGTGTTGAGGGTGAAACCCTCACTATTGACGCCGTTGAGCTGGTAACTCCAAGTGCTGGTGAAATTGGTGAAGAACTGGTGTGGGAAGGCTTGGAGGATGAAAGCATAAGAGATGAAGAGGGCGAGAAAGGAAGATTGAGTCCAAAGGCTTGGAAAAAGATCCAAAAAAGATTATTTACCAATGGCGAAGGTAAGGTCGTCTACGAGGATGAGCAAGGTGTGAAGCACAATCTCGTGACGAAGGCTGGCGACGCCGTTGGAGTTCTCACAGCTTTCAATTCCGTTGTCCGCTAGCACTAAACTCATAAGTCAGTTCGTGTTTATATATTTCATCACTCTAACCTGTATATATAGGCTTCCTACCACTATCCATTCAATTACGCCTCAACCTCCCATTTGAAGTAGCCAGCGTCTTCCAGCTCTTTGATGGAGCTGGCAAGCTTACCAGTGTCCTTCTTGTATTTGATGTAACCTTCCTTCAGTGGTTTGATATTGGCTCTAATACGGCATTGCTCGGCATCCCAGAACACGGAAGTGTAGCCATAATCACCTTCTGCAGCTTCGGCTTCCTTGTAAAGCATGTTCTTATACTCAACATCCTTTGGATACTTGAGGTCATGATGCGTTCTCTCTGAACCCTCAGCAGATTCAGAGTCAGCCTTCATTTCCTCGGTACTAGGAAGACTCAGTCTTCCACTCCAAACACGAGCAAGCCAACAGCCTTGTGTCTCGGAAAGACGAGTTGGAAGAACGAAACGAGGAAGACCAATGATCGCGAGAGTTGGGTTGTGGTACCAGATCATATGTCTATATAGATCGTGAACTTTCTGACCGTCTGTAATGAGGGGTGGGTCTGTCTGCATGAATGGGATGGACTTTAAGTAACCGGTACAGAAAATCACAGCATCGACGTCTTTGACAGTGTTACCATCCTTGAGATGGACAGTCTTGGTAGCGGAGTCAAAATGGTCCAAATCGGCAACGTCCTGGATACGGTCGTCGCTTCCTGATGGTAGAGAGTTCTCAGATCTGATAGACTTGTAGATGGTCTTATCGAGCATCGTGGCGAGCTGGTACGCGATATCAGCACCAGAAGCGGAGTTTCCCACTACCAAGATGTTTCTAGCATCCTTGAACTGGGAAGGCTGGTCATATGACTTCGCATGGATGATCTCTCCTGGGTGTTCTTTGCCCCACTGCTCCAGGCCTGGAACGTCTGGAATGAATGGTTGATCGTACGAACCGACTGCAACGGCAACTGCGTCGTATTGCTCTGTTGAGTCTTTGTCTGTCTCCAAACTCCGAGAGGTGACTTCCCACTTCTTGTTGGCGTCCAACCAGCGCACAGAGACTACCTCTGTGTTGAATCTGACGTAGTCCTGGATGCTTTTGGAGTAGTTCTCGATGTATTCGAGAATTTGAGATTGAAGCGGGAAGAGCGGGACGTTCTCCGGGAAGGGGAAGTCCTTATAGGCCATCAGGTCCTTTGGGACATTGGCATCGAGGTATTTGTATACGGGTGACTCGTAGAACTTCTGGCCGTTGACCTCTATCTTGGAGATACGTCTGTTTGGCGAGGTACTGGGAACCGGCGTTTTTGAAGGAACAAGCGTCTTGGAGCCGGTGTAGTTCCAAAGTCCACCAAGCTTGTGACGGCGCTCGAAAACGGTGATGTTGGAGAAGGCGCCTTCGGCGAGAAGGGCACGTGTGAGCCCCGATCCACACGGGCCTGCGCCGACAACGGCGACAGTTCTAATGCTCATTGGCTGCTTTTTCGACAGAGAGGAGGAGTCCATTTTATCAGAGAGTAAAACAAACAAAATGGCATGAGTCCTCCTTATGTATGCGGCCCGGTTGGCCATGGCGCTATTTTCCATTACTACACCAACGGACGCGACTGTATGCGCGCCACAACGGACTTTAACGGTTTATACTCCGACATCGCGGAGCTAGCCTGTTTGTAAGCCTTAAAGGACCGATAATGGTACACAAATCACTGTTTGAGAAGATCTGCGAGTGTGTTTCAATACCGGATTGGGTAATGGGGAAGAGCTGTAGCTGAGGAGTTAAGCACATCCAAAGACGGAAAGCAGGGCCGCTCATGCTTGGATCTGTTCTTCTATGTCTTACGATTCTTATCTCAGCGCATGTAACTTTTCCCTGAGATACACATAGCTCTTTAACCGATATGTCCACGCATGAATACACCGATGTCACTCTTTGAAGATACACATAACTCATTAAATCTCACAATATAAACTTCGGATCCAAAGCTAACGACCAGCATTTTCCTTGACAGCCTCGAGAACAGGATCGTCCAAACTCTCAACAATTGTGACACCGCTTGCCCTATAGTACTCATCGATCTCCGCAATCTTATCAGCAGCGATCGCCTTGGATAGGGGCTTGATCACATACGTCTTGAACCCCAGCTTGGCAGCAGACTCGGAGCTGAACTTGACACAGTAGTCATAGGCCAAACCGACTACAAAGACATCAGTGACTCCATGTTCTTTCAGGAATGGGCCCAACTCAGTGACATTGTCGTCCCAGATATCGTTGAATGCACTGTAGTAATCACGGTCCTGTAACTGCCCCTTTTGAACAATAGTCTTTGGTACCGGGATCTCCTTGTAAGCATCAATGAGCTCCTGCGGAAAGTTAGCACCAGTGGTGTGCTGGACGCAGTGGTCTGGCCAGACCGTTTCGAGGGACTTGACTGAGGGGTCTTTTGTGGATGTGAACTCGATCTGTTGGAACGGTTTGGCATTAGCATGGTTAGACGCAAAGGATGTGTGGTCTTTTGGGTGCCAGTCTTGAGAGTACACAACCGTGGACCACTTGTACTTGGTGCAATCGAGTAGAGACAGCACACCCGGGATAATGGAGTCTCCACCCTCGACACCTAAGCACCCACCAGGAAGGAAGTCATTTTGAATATCAATGACGAGGAGTGCTGGTTTGAATGACATCATATATTGTGCTTGTCTTGTGGTTCCTTACTTTGAGCTTGGTTATCGCTGAAATCGCTTGATGTTCTCGGTAGCACTTTATGTTGTCAAGAACAATGGCGCTGCCCCCACCTCCCAATAAAGAACGTTATGGAATATTACCGTGGGGTTGCCAATTCCGTGATTTTGAGCAACTGTGCCCCGTACGAGCTATTGTATACAGACTGCGGGACCGAGGACATGTTCGCGAAAACATGGAAATTATCCGAATATGGAATAGTTCCCAATACCGTAATAACAGAGATACATCACGAATTTTCTAGGCTCAAATCAAGGCACAACTCACGGCAAAAGCTGCGGGGAAAAGCAACAGGGCACAACCGAACCTGCAAATTTCCACTAAGCTGGTTGGAGACACTCAATTACCCTAATTCAAGGAAATAATGTACGGCTTATCCAATATATGCCAGGGCTTCGCTTTCCCAAAAGGGAGACGCGCGCAGCTGTCCCCGAATCGACTGCAGTTTCAGACTTGTCACGAAAAAAGTATCCATGAAGCTCTCAAACTACGCGTAAGGAGGTCCCACCGGTGGCCTATTAGCACTTTCTGAGCAGTTCTGCCGTAGCTCACACCTCCGAAAGCTCCACCGCTGCTCAGCTTCAAAGTTCACTCTGTCATATACCAAAAAGCAGCTGACCAAGAGACCAGCTTCATACGAGAAGGATACACACAGACAAACGCGGTCCGCGGGTCGCCATGATTGAGCAGCTTATCACGGATCTGAACCTCTCCCACAACAATTCTGGCCCCTCTTCGGTGGACTTCATCATACAAGATGGCAACGTCGTTCCCCGTGGGGAGAACGCTGCTGAGTTCGTGGGATTTGTTGCTGCTTTGAATGAGTTGAAAGCCTATGATGCTGCCGACGCCACCCAGTTGCCAAATTTTGACGAGTCAAATATCCATAAACTGGTCTCTGACGTTGCCCACTCTATGCCAACGGTCTCGGCTACTTCTACCAAAGACATCGATGTTGAGGAGCTGTTGAAAGTCATTGCTCTCGTCTGTGCTAGTGACAAGCTTAATGAGCTCATCAAACCGGAGATCAACACAGAGATGATTGAGCATGTTCTGAACATCTACCTTGACACCTTAAATGTCTTCAAGTATCTGAATCCGCAGACCGGTAATCTCATCAAAAGAGTGTCTTTCATCAGTCCATTGCTGATTACGATCTCATTTGCCTCCAGATTGCAGCTTGCAAAGAGCACACCACTCCTCAAAGTTCTTTCTCTCTTGTTTACATACCACTTGGTTCACAAACCGCTGCTTCAAGAAACTGTCAAGATGTTCTCCGTTAACGTCTCCACAAACATGGATGTCTCTAAGATGTTCAACAATCTCTGGGAAAAAACGCTTGAGGTCCCTAGCCAGCAACAAGGTATAGATGTCAGATATGCACCGGGACCACTGGCTCTTCTTAATCGGATTGAAGTGCTCAAAGTTTGTGACATTGACTTGGCAATTGTGGATCAGATCTTGCCATACGCTCCAAACCAATGGCTTTTGAAGATTGCGAAGGACACGGTTGCAATATACACTTGCTTGTCGTCAATGGATCAAACCTCCAGTCCCTCGGCTTTCACTCCTCTTGTTGACATGATAGGTACCAGTTTAGGTCAGGACCTCGTTCTCTGTATTGTTGAAACGCTCCAATTGGATGGCTTACTCCTTTCACTGTCTGAGAAGGCGGGATTGAGGGACGTTTCACGGTTTCTCTTCTCCAGAATGGGTCTCTGTACCGTTAGCTCTTGCACATCCAAGTACTTCTCAAAGATGCTAAGTGTTGATATCATCGGTGCCTTCAAGGACTCCAAAAACGCCAGATACAAAATTTTATTTGAGTTGATTGATCAGAATTACAAAGCAGAACTCACCAAGGATTATCAAATGGTTTTATCACTTGAATCTGCACTTTATTTCATCAATTCAGACTTCTCTTTTATTGAAGATTACCACACCACCGTTAAGTTTGGGTCAATATTCTCCATTGAAGCTTTATACGGGTATTCCCTGTTTATCATAAGTTTCAGCTTGTTCAAGTTTATTGCACCAACTCGTGAGCTTCCAGGACGGTTTGTCAAGACCATGTCTCTCAAACGTTTTGCACCATTGCCCAGATCTAACTTCTTGGGATTCACGTTCAACAATAGTGTCTCTGAAACACAAGTCTGCCTAAAAAACTTTGATCGTTTGGTGAACTCTGCGCATTTGCTTTTACAAATCATGAGAAAAGTTATCACAGGCTATATTGACTCTAAAGAATGGTTGAAGATCAAGGATACGCTTTCGGGTGACGATATAAACTTGGAGTATGCATCTATGCACATCTTACTTGACCAATACTACACTGTGCTCTTCACTGTCTTGACGTTGTCCTATCAGATGATTATCAGAGGTAAGAGCAAAGCTGGCTCAAAGGTTTCCGTTAATTATGACTATATGTCGATTGGAAACGTGCTCAAGCTTCAAGTTTTCCAAGTCTTTGAGAATCTTTTCAGGCTCTATGGATCTTTCGCTGTCTATGACTTCATCGATTTCCTCTCTGACATCAGCACTCAAGACCTTGAACTCCAGAATATCTCAGTCATGTTAATCAACCATTTAATCTTCCACGATACTTCTGGTTTCAAGAAATACTGTCAGGAGAACGAGCTGATCAACAAGAGCTTGAAGGCATACATCCAAGCATGGGACGACGGCTCAGCTCTTTATAGCCCACTTTTAGACCTGATGAAAATCACCCAGAGAAAAGAGTTCGTTTTGTCTCCTTTCCAGGAACATGTGCTCCTGAGAAAACTCGGTTTCACTACACTTCAGAGTCCAGTCCCTTCACCAACTGTCCACAGCTCTAATGGCAGCTCCGTTGATAACTGTATGGCTGGATCACTCAACAACATGGATCGATCTTCTTTCTGGAACAGTGAGTCCCTCAACAATAAAATCAACTCTCAAAATGCCACCACACCAACTACCTCTGCCTACACTCAGTACAACTACTCTACTCCAGCAACAACTTCCTCCACTATCAACTATCAGCACAGCGATTTGACTAAAAAGTCTAGCTTCGATAGTGTTGGATCTACACTGAACCTCATCAATCAGAACATGAACACATCTCACATGGACTACTACAAAAACTCTAACATCCGCAACGTTCAATCTTTTATCCCAAATACCGCTCAACAACCACAATCTCAACAATCACAACAGCAACCTATGAGTCAATTCAGCTTGACTCAACAGCACTCTTCCAACCAACTGGATCAAAGTTCCAGAACAACGTTTGGAAACGGGGGCTTCAACTCATTTGCCCATACCAACTCTCTGTCGGTTGATCAATCTGAAAAGTTCTATTGAGCGTTGTTGTGGAAGACTTTTCTATTGAGCTCTTCCTATTTGCTTACCTTTGTTCTCCCTTTATTCTTCTTTTATTCTACCTATCTCAGGTAATTGGCTGCTTTGCACCATGGACCACTTTCACTCTACCACTGGACAAAATCTTTTCTCTTACTCACGACTGGACTCTATCACTGGACCAATATTTTAGCTCTCTTCAGAAAAGTTCTATCAGCCAAAGACCATATCTAAATTTGCTTAACTTCTCACTTACCAAGTAGTCTGCGATCATCTATAGAACATCGATATGTTGTAATCGTTCCCAGACAACTGCGCCGCATTCACACGTCGATTTGACTTGACCTACAGTTTTCCGAATGGATTTTCTAGTGGCTTCTCAGAGAAGTGTCTACCTAAACAATGGTATTCATCACACCTCAAAAAATTAAAAAAAATGACGACATCTGCAGGATTCGAACCTGCGCGGGTAAACCCAAAAGATTTCTAATCTTTCGCCTTAACCACTCGGCCAAGATGCCATTAACGAGAAAACTGGTTTGGACACATGGTAATGGCTATGGCGGTAGATTTATGGTAAAGCCACGACTCTGGTTTGCGCAGCACATGTGGTAAGTGCACTCTCCTGCACGTCATGTTTACAAAAATTACCCCATCCGGATTGCTCTTGTAGTAAAGATGTAGGCACAACTCGAAGAGCAGGCATCATCGGCTGTATGATCTGGTGTTTTACTTGTAGACTTTCCATATTCAGTATTTCATCCCCTTCCGTGCACCGCCAATCAGTGCAGAGTTTCTTGTCACGCTAAAACCAAAACTGAACTTGTCTCTGGCTCAGGGCAAAGGTGTTCCTTGAGATTATACGAGTGGTTGCCATATAAGTACGGAAAAATACCCCTGAATTTCTGGTATGGGAACTATTCTCAAGATGGCGGACTTGAAAAGATCACAGTCGTTGGGCATTGCAAACATCATGCTTTTTGCTCAGCTGTTTGTGGCGCTTGTCACTTGTTCACAGTACACCCTTGCTGCATCCAATGATGGAAATGATGATGCCGATGGTACACGTATTGCCGTTATCGGTGCTGGTGCTGGAGGCTCATCTTTCTCTTACTATCTCCAGAGATATACCTCGCATCGTTACAATATCACTGTGTTTGAATCTAATGGCTACATCGGAGGAAGATCTACCACCATTGGTAACTATGCTCGTTCTTTAAACAACGTCACTGATGACCAGTTATTGACATCTAACATTGAGCTGGGTGGGAGTGTTTTTGTCAGTCAAAATCTAATCATGTCCAAAGCTCTGGAGACGTTCAACCTGTCATATGCTGATGACGCACCTGCAGAGTTATATCCAAACCTGTTTGAAGGGTCTCTCGGTGTTTGGGATGGCAAAAAGTTCCGTGTCACTTTTTCAGA
Organism: Petasospora mississippiensis; assembly: GCA_030581715.1. Classification (NCBI taxonomy): domain Eukaryota; kingdom Fungi; phylum Ascomycota; class Saccharomycetes; order Phaffomycetales; family Wickerhamomycetaceae; genus Petasospora; species Petasospora mississippiensis. The sequence continues at coordinate 97,930 of JAKTVV010000016.1, read as the reverse complement.
TGGAAACGCCATTGCATCACTTTTCAATAGTGTTAAGATGATCATCAAATATAACTTTTCTATCTTCAGACTGTCTATTGATCTTGAAAACTACATCAACACGTTCATTGGTTATTTCTACGACTCTGCCTTCCCATTCAGTCTTGAATCCATTGTTGAGCTATCAGGATTGACCCAGCTAACTGGTTCCTATGCCGGCACTTTTATGAAGACAGCCAAGCACTGGTATGCAGATAACTTCTTACAGGAGATTGTTGAGCCATCTTCAAGGGTCAATTACGTCTCAAACTTGGATGACATCCACGCTTTTGGAACTTTTATCAGTATGGCCGCCACAAGTGCCGGTTCTGTTGCCGGTGGTAACTATCAGGTCTTTGAGAACTTTTTGGAATACGCTGATGCCAATGTCATGTTGGAGACAACTGTCACAAAAATCGCTGCTAATAATGACAGTACCTACACCGTTTACTATAATGACAACAAATCTGCCAAGTTTGATCAAGTTGTCATCGCTGCTCCTATGCAATTCACCGACATTGAGTTCACTGGTGTTCAGATCTCCTTGAAGGATGTTGAATACAGAACTGTCTACGCCACTTATGTCCAAACTCCAAGAACTAACATGCTTAACAATGCACAATTCGGTTCCGGCCCTGTACCGGAGCTGGTGATGACGACAAGCAATGACAGCATTCCCTTCTTTGACGTGAATCTGGTTTCGTATGATTCTGAGACTGATAAGGTCATTTACAAGATTTTTACAAGCTCTGCAGTTGACGAGTCACTCCTGTACGAACAACTCTTCTCTAATACCGCCAACGTGAGCATTATTTTCTCAAAGGAGTGGAAGGCGTATCCTCGCCTTGCGCCTACAACTGAGTTTGATGGGTTTGAGATTGCCCAAAACCTATGGTACCTGAACTCTATGGAACGCTTCATCAGCACTATGGAGACTGCTGCGCTTGCGGGTGCTTCAGTCGCCGGCTTGATCGCTAAAGGCCACAACACAGAGGATATTGTTGTTCCGTGAATGAGCCATATCTTTGAGACGTGTGTCTCGGTTTGAGCACAAAAGGCCACAACACAGAAAATATTGCTGTTGCATGATGATATCTCGCTTTTCTTAGTTAGACGAACGTGTCATATCTCTGAGACGTGTGTCTTATAATTAATATCCTCCCGAGTTGCTCCTGGCTGCGGGGACCGTGGGCCTATGGCTATACGTTGTAGATATGGATAAGCTTGCGCAATAGCCGAGAGAAGCTCTCTAGAGAACTCAAAGATACACGATCTGATCGTTGAGATAGCTGGCCCACCTCGTCTTGACTCACCGAGTGACCACAGAACCGTTTCGAAAGCCTTAACGAAACAACGCAGGTAATCTTTTCTGCATGCCGATCACGGAGGATAAAGCCGAGGGCGCGCTCCACCGCACTTACCGCATGCGGTTATCTCCTTATCGGACTTAGCTGAAACTGCCCTGATTGGCCGGCTGTCCACCCTGGCCTCTTATTCCAGAGCGTAGACAGGTGGCCCCGAGCGCTCGAGATGCTGCCCGGAACAGGCTGCTCACGCATGTTTTCTCAGCTAATTTGACATGGGGCAACCCGGACGTAGCGAGTGCTGATAGCCGGTCGCGGTTGGCCAATCAGCGTGCGCGCGTGGCTGTACCAGCCAAAGCACTGATAAGGTCCCCTGGTGTTATTATTTTTTTCTTTGGGAGGCCCAGCTTACGAGGAGGTCAGAGGCGTGGACCCTGGCTCCCGGAACGAGCCTTGGGGAAAATAAATCGCTAACAAAGTGGTATTGGCCTTGTTCCCAGCCAATTGAGCTTATATATCCAACCCTGGAGTGCCTGGGGCGTCCTCTGGCCGCAGCCGGGGACCCAACCAGCACAAAGCGCTGTGTGCGTATGTAGAAAGAGTCGAAATGCACCTCGACACCAACACGAGATAAGCGCCGCAGAATACAAAGTGCTTCGCATTTACAGCCAGCCAATCATGTTGTGTCGGTCCCAGTGCGTGGAATCTACCGGCTTCCACATGACGCCCTTCCTGCACCGGCCCGTGTTTACAGAGTATATAAGGACGCACATCCGCCCACCTCTGCTAAACTCTGCAATTTCGCAACGCTTTTGGTTCCACCAACTCTTCACCAGCTAAACATGTCAGACGCTGCCGAAGAAACAGGACTCACCGGTGTCGGCACCGGAGGTGACTCCCTCATCGTCGACCTCAACTCCCAGTTCGAGCTCGCCAACATGGCATGGATTGGTGTCGCTGCCATTCTCGTGTGGATCATGGTTCCAGGTATTGGTCTGTTGTACTCTGGTCTCTCCAGAAAGAAGCACGCTCTTTCCCTTCTTTGGGCTTCTATGATGGCGGTTTCCCTCATCACATTCCAGTGGTTCTTCTGGGGCTACTCCCTCGTCTTCTCTCACAACGTTTACTCCGAGTTCATTGGCTCCCTCCAGTTCATCGGTTTGAGAAACGTTCTCGGTGCCCCATCTGTCGTCTCTGCCTTGCCAGACACAGTTTTCTGCTTCTTCCAGGGTATGTTTGCCTGTGTCACCGGCTGTTTGATGCTCGGTGGTGCCTGTGAGAGAGCCAGATTGGGCCCAATGATGGTGTTCCTCTTCATCTGGATCACCATTGTCTACTGTCCAGTTGCCTGCTGGACTTGGAACCCAGAAGGCTGGTTGGCCAAGCTCGGTGGTTTGGACTACGCCGGTGGTGGTCCAGTCCACATTACCTCTGGTCACGGTGCTCTTATCTACGCTTTGATCCTCGGTAAGAGAAACGACCCAGTCACCACCAAGGGTTTGCCAAAGTACAAGCCACACTCTGTCACCTCTGTTGTCCTCGGTACCGTCTTCCTCTGGTTCGGCTGGTTCGGTTTCAACGGTGGTTCTGCTGGTACCACCACCATCAGAGCTTGGTTCTCCAACGTCAACACCAACGTTGCCGCTGCTTCTGCTGCTCTGACTTGGATGTTTGTCGATTACTTCAGATCCGGTGGAAAGTGGACCACTGTCGGTCTTTGTTCCGGTGCCATTGCCGGTCTTGTTGGTATCACACCAGCTGCTGGTTTCGTTCCAATCTGGGCCGCTTTCATCATTGGTGTCGTTACTGCCATTGGTTGTAACTTTGCCGTTGACTTGAAGGGAATTCTTGGTATCGATGACGGTTTGGACGTCTACGCTCTCCACGGTGTCGGTGGTTCTATCGGTTGTGTGATGACCGGTATCTTTGCTGCTGACTACGTCACCGCCCTTGATGGTACTCTCATCGACGGTGGTTGGATCAACCACAACTACGTTCAGGTTGGTTACCAGCTTGCTGGTATGTGTGCCATCATTGGTTGGACTTGTACCGTCACTGCCATCGTTTTGCTCATCCAGGACAGAATTCCATTCCTTAGACTCAGATTGAGACCAGAGGAGGAGGAGCTCGGTACTGATAAAGTCCAGATTGGTGAGTTCACTTACGATGAGGACATGATGTACATTCCAGAGCCAGTTAGATCCAATGCTTCCAAGATGCCACCAGCTGCGCCAGCTCTGATCGATGATCAGATCAACAACACTGATGGTACTTCTGTTGAGAAGGAAAAGAAGGAGGTTGAGGCCTAAATCAAGAAACTACTCCCTCACCCCCCTCATATGATTTTGGCCGCTTCCTTTTAATATTGTTTACGTTTCAGTTCCCATTGACGTGTCTCCACGAATTTATGCCTTCGATAAGACTCTAGTTTTAATCCTAATACCTTTTGCCTATTTCTCTGTGTTGGTCACTGGAAGTGATTTGCTTGGCGTAGTTTTGACATACAACAGGTTTGATTATAGCTTTTGGACCCTGGTAATCGCAATACTCCGGAAGGGCGTAGCTTATCATTTAATTAGTTGATCACCTGGAATATAGAACATTGAATATTGATAGGAAAACTGGACATACTTTTGGGTTTAGAACCAACACCACTTCTCGTTGAACTCCCATGAAAAGCTATCAGAAGTAGCACCATCCAGAGCTCTGATGGAAGAAATGGAACCATTCGGCTGGAACGTCTTGGTGCCCTTGAATGACTCAATGTGTTTCAGAGCCTCATCGTGCTGACCTTCAGCACCCAAGCTCGAGTCCCAGATTGCAATCTCCGGCATACCGAATGATTTGGCCTCTTTCATAGCAGAATCAAGTAATTGCTTGAAACGAGCGTGAGAAGATGCCGACAGACTTACGATAGTCAAATGATGATCGTTCCAGTCATGTAGCCAGATAATGTGATCAAATTTACCATCTGTAGAGACAACACCAAAATGATCAACAGTGGCCTCTGGATATAGCTTTTTGGAAATGAACAAATCTCTGTCGTGGAACCAAGAATATATGTCAATGTCTGGAATAAGAGAATAGAGCACCTTGTTGGTCTTTTTGGCCCCCTCAATCAATGACTCTTTGATGACGTTATACTGATGGTCGACAACCTTTTGATACTGCTCATACTTCAAATATTGGAATGCATCCTCATCCACCACCGCCTTGTAATCATCTGGAATAGCAATCTCATGCAACGGAACCTCCATGTTTTTGTAGCCGAATTTCTCATAGTAGCTACCAACCTCGCTGTAAAGGAACATGAAACCATCGTTGTCAAGTCTCTCATCCCAGTACTCATTCAATTTCTTGATCATCTCAGCAGCGTATCCTTTTCCTCTGTGTTCAGGGATCGTATATACACCGCCAACACAAGGTGCGATTATCTCCTTCAGTTCTCCATTAGGCGATGCCCTCCAGCCCTTTCTGTTCATGGTCTCACAGGAAGCAACGATGTTGCTTGTCTTGGTGTCTGAAGGCAACGACAAGTCTCTAAGAGAGAAATGGAAAAGACCCAAGTTTTGACGGTCCTTGTTTCTCTTACCGAGCTTAGAATTGCATCCAATCTGCCACTCTCTATCGGCGTACTGCTCAGCAGTTAGCTTGGACTTCCACACTGCAGCGTTCTGGAGATGTGTATATCTGATGACCTCTGGGTCTGTGTTGAGCTCGAAAACGAGGTTCTCTGCTTTCGTCATGGTGTGCTATAGGTATATGAAAATACCAGCCAACCAGAACCAGCAAGTTGGCGGAAACAGTCCCTTTATATAGCTGAGGGGCGACTTCTGCGAATAGCGGAGATGCTTCAGTCGCTGACACAAAGAGATCAAACCCTGAAGCTGACGGCAGGAGGAGGCGCGGAAGTCCACTAACGTTAACCGCAGGCGGAGAATTATGACAGCACGGTGCTACAGCACGGCATCAAATGGGGAAAGCGCTTTTCTTGGAATGTTGGGATGACAATTGGGGCAAGTACCACTTGGTGTGGCTTTTTGGTAAAGAAATGACTCTTGGGCTTCTATGGGGGTTTTGCAGCCCAAGGACAGTGAGGAAACGGAGTTCCGTTTTTTCAGAATGACAGTGCAAAAAAAATTGCCCCCTGCCAGGATTGAACTAGCGACCTTTGCATTACAAGTGCAACGCTCTACCACTAAGCTAAACGGGCGAATTTTCTCAAAATTTCGAGCTATGTAGTCATACTGCATAGAAAAACACTTTATCATTATGCTCGCTATTATCCTTCACAAGACGTTCTTTAGTGTGAAGATGTGTTCAAGCACTAGGAGAGATGGAGGAATTCTGTTCAGTGGAGGAGAATATCATACGTACGATTGAATGGCTCTGAAGACGCCATTTTTTCGGGTTGTGGGGTTAATCAAAAATGCAATATATTAAGCGAGTTCATTATCCATCATTAGCTTGTCCAGTTCGTAGCACAACTTACAGCAATCTGTATCACAAGGTATCATGGACCTCACTTGTGCCAAAAATCCAATCATATGCGTCAAGACCCCAGGAAATCATCACTCCAACTAGATAAATGACAGCAGGGGTAAGTAAGTTGACAATGTATGAAAACAAACTCATTGCAAGAAGATAGCTTACAATAGGGGTAATGAGAGGGATGATGAATGGAAAGTAGAAGAAGTTGATCAACAAGCCTATACCATAGCAAATGAATGCTTCCACGAAAGTAATTGGCAGTAAGAAGGCGTAATAGGAGCACACAAGGCCCCACCAACCAATCCAACCAGCGTTTGGATAATTGGTAGCCAAATACTTCTTGATTATATCCCACGGGATAAATAATCGAGTCACTGGAGTATTCACGAACTTAATGAGGAACTGTAGGGTAGACAGAGTAGCTAATTGTGGAATGAACACAACGTAGAAACAACACATCAACGCGTAGTTGAAGGGGAAAATGCAGCCCATTAATAGATCTGAAGAGGCAACAACGAAAGGCAATACAAGCAATTGATAGAATGGCATCTCATCATACTTGTGATAGATCGTTGAAAATAGCTTCGGTGTTTCAAATAGATAGGGGTTATCGGCTTGGGATGCCGACTCCATCGTCAATATGAGCCCCCCGTTCTCAGAAACAGTGTTGGGGGAAACAATAGAGGCGCTCTGGGCATCAGACTCCTCTGTGATGACCGAAACTGTTGGGGTGATCATTGGCTTTAGTCTTTGTGAGTCAATTTCCATTGTTTGCTGAGCTGAAGAGAGAGTGGCAAGAAGACTATCAAACCAATTTTATGAGAAACTTGTATCAAGCATTTAGAAGGTGCCCATGGCTAAACATATAGGCGCGTAAGCAAAGATGTAAACAGATGTGGAGATCGAGCTTTGACAACCTGAAGTTCGAAATGAAGTAATTGAGAAATGTTTGTGATGTATATCGTACATGATCTCACGCAAGGGGTGTGGCCCGATTCTACCAGAGCAGATCGGCTCACGTTTGACACAAAATGCCCGATCCAGCGTCGTGCTTCAAACTGCCTACAACTGAATATCTGAAGCTTGAAAATAAATAACCCAATGTTGTGGTTTCGTTTTTAAATAACCTAAATAATAGAACTGAAAAGACATAAAAGAAACGTCAAGTAAAAAGTCATTATTGCTGTTTCTTCATCTCATTCTCCTGTCTTCTAGCAGCGAAAGAGTCTCTGATGACAGCAACTCTCATAGTAGCAAGCAAGTTGTGAGCAGCATTGGAGTGTAAATAGACACCACCGTTGAACGCCTTAGAGGCATCCTTACCGACAGAAGCCATGAGAAGAGGTTCACCACCTGGATGTTCAGAGATGTAACCCGAGACATCGTGGACGATACCGTTGATGATGACAAGGCCCTTAGCATCCTCACCTTTACATTTCTCAACAAACTCCTCCTTGTCCCATACTGGAAGATTTGTAAGTGGGGTACCCCAGTTCAACTTACGTCTCATGTTATCAAGCTTCTTCTGCTGTTGTTGTACGAGACCTTGTTCAATGGCGTTCTGGGAGAAGGTCTTCAAGTTGTAAGCCAAACCAACCTTCGAGGAAGCCCAGATGAGAACCTTGGTTGGGTCATACTGGTACCACTTGATGGCATTTCTGTAATCGGATGGGAACTCGTGATGGAAGTTGTGGTAACCTTCACCAAAAGTGACAAGAGCAGTGATCCAGTGATCTCTTGGAGTTCTTCTGTCATCGAATGGCTGAACACCAATCCAGTGAGCAAGGGAGTTGACACAGAAAGTGGCCTGCTGAATGAAAAAGACTCTGCAGATACCAGCGTAGACGAAACCACCTCTGTAGTCGTTGAAGAAGAAGCCACAGAAGACTGTAGGAAGGATGAAACCAACAAGGAACATGATGAGCAAGTAGTGCTTGTGTTGGACACGGACAACCCAATCATCGATCAAATCAGAGATATCAGCACGAGCTTTATGTTTTGGGTTTGGCTTAACAAGCATCCAACCCATATGAGAGTACCAGAAGCCTTCTCTAGCATCGTACGGATCTCTTGGAGTATCCGTGTATCTGTGGTGGATTCTGTGAGAGTGACCCCACCATTTGATGGAGCCTTCAACAGAGGCTGCACCAAAGAGGGCAAAGAAGAGTCTCAGTGGCAACTTAGCGTTGTAAGCCTTGTGGGCCCACAATCTGTGGTAACCAGCAGTGATGGAAATACCAGAGAAAATGTACTGAATAATGGCTGTGAGAGCAGTTTGCCACTTGAGAGGGGTTGTTCTGGCCATATAGAGACCGATAGCAGGGATCATAACAACGAGAACAACGTTGAGCCAGTTGATGTGTTGGTACCAGTTCTGCAAAGTCCATGGTTGTTCAGATATATGCTTCTTATTGGCCCACTTGGCCTTCTCAGCCTTGTCCTTGGCGAGAATGTTCTGGACGCTCTGTGCATCCTCATCGTCAAAGTGGGGCTGGGTCATCTCCTTGGAGCCCATAAGCGAACCAAAGCCATTCACAATACGCTTTGTCTTCTTGTTCGTACCGGCAGCGATGATGTTGGCCTGGAGAATGTCAACGTTCTCTAGAGAGGCCATGGCTGCTTGTGTTTGCTGTTTGTGGCGAGATTCCCTTGGGGTTGTATCTGGAGCAGAAAGGAAAGGCAAAAGAAGAAGAGAAAAGGGAAAGATGAAGCAGATATAAAAGAAGAGAAAAAAAATGGCAAGGGGAGGGATTCCAGCTGCGGTGTTGCGCGAACCAGGAAAACTTGCGCCCAACAATATCCAAAATCTGTTGAGGCGTGCTGCGGATTGTATCAGCCACAGCCCCGTCGTTGCACGAATCACGAGCCAGTCATGCAGATATAAAAACGACAGATGATCTGTTGGCTGTAATTGTGCGGAGGAGTTTTCTCTGTGAGTTGTGTGCCCGTGTGTGGGGGAGCAGGCCCCTTGGGCTTTGTTCTGCAATCTCACTCAACAAACAATAGGAGATCCCAGCAACAACTACCACTTCTACCCGTCGGCCCACACAAAGCACTACCGCACTATCAGCTTCTTGTGTGGGGGAAAATCACACCATGGGCCATAAATAAAGTTCTCCAGGCTTGTTATCCGTCTCCAGACACCCAATTGTGATGAGGAGATTTTATTATGGGCTGGCTTTTTGATCGGTGTGGGGGGAAAATCGTGTAGAACGCAAACAGACACGCTTACTTGGCCTGAAGATGTTTCTAGAAAAAGTGCCTTCGATTCGAGAGTCTTATCCATGAACATTACCTGAGATGCCAAGCGGACTCAACCTTTCCTGGAGTTTCCAATCGGAGTTAGCATACGTAGCCCGTAGATCCTATTGATGAGCCGGACTTGTTGACGACGCTAAATCCCAGGAATATGTTCTTCCCAACATTATCTGAGTACCCACGAGATTTTTGTTATGTTTTACATCATCTTGTGGCTTGGATTTCGTATCTTGAAAATGTTGGTATCTACGCTTGTTGGTCCTCTTATTGAACAATTTCCCAATCGGGCTATGTGTCAAACCACCCCCAACGCTTCGCAACCAGTGTAACGTATAAGTCATCGCACATTTTCCAGGCAAAAATAGAATAGGACCGCATCATGGAACCTTTGCTGCTGAATCCAGTAATTCCTATTTTAACTGTTTTTTTACGTTTAAATGCGTTACTTCAAAATTTTCCGGTACTGGGGATGAGCCATCACCACAGACGAGCCAACTGATCGAGCGCCTGCGCAGGCTAAGATTAGATCACAAGATTGCTGTAGTCATTTTAGTGTGATAGATCAGTGTCCTCTCACTTCTGCTTTGATTTTTGCCTAGGTTCCAACCGTTGCTTGTCCAAGCGGGGCAGCGCGTTCCGTTATCAGGGCTCTGGAGAGAATCATTGAAGGGCTAAGGGGATTATCCTTTCTTACACGTTCATTCTACACTTTTTTTTGCCTCGTTGAGTGTATCTACATGAGTACATGCTAGCACCCGGAATTCTCCTCCATATTTGCTTTATACCAATGTAATTCATTAAAGAGAGTCGTAGATCAAAATATAGTGTACAATATGGTTAGTTCAACCGATCAGCCATTTACTACTGGACTCTGAACAGTTCCCGCAACTCCTGAGCTCGGGTTTGCTTCCCTCGATGCGCTGATTGTAACTCCTCTTCAAGACCAGTCAATCATGAACAATTCACACTTCATTTACCTTTAGCAGCAGCCTTCTGCTTCTTGAGCTTTTCAGCCTTCTCAATCTCTCTTCTGGAACCCTTCAGCAGCTCCAGATGACCAACACGGGAAGCGATGAGCTTCTCTGTAGAAGCAGTGACAGAGTAATTTTTGCTGAGCTTAGCCATCTGTGCAAGTTGTTGATTCTTTGGTGCGATCTTTTTAGGAGCAGCCTTCTTAGGGTTCATCTGCTTCTTTGTGACCCTTTCTCTTGGTTTTGCTTTGCTCTTAACTTTTAGTGGTGCCTGTGCCATTTTTGGAGTTTACGTGTGAGTTCTTATGCGTGGAGTTGGTGTCAAAGAGGGTGATAAGGATAGTACTTTAAGGCTTCTTTTCTCATCCCGCATCAGATTTTTTTTTGAATGCAGTCCTGATATGGTAATTTCCTCTTTGGGAGTTTTTCTGAGTTTATCAAATTTTTTCCAGCCCAGAGCCTTACGAATTCGCGGAGCATCTGCGGTGACACACCGGAGTCATTAAAGGACGAATTAATTACAAAAATTCCTATCTTCCTGTTGAAGGAAGTTGGTATTTAGCTAGCAAACCCCTCGCTCTTCCTCCAGCAAAGCGCTTTGGAGCTGACACAGTCACCCCTTCTGCCCACAGCTGGTACGTTCTTTCCCCAATTCGATCACAGATCTAATTGTGTGCTCCTGTGGACAGAGTCCAGAGTCAGATTTCACATGTTTGAACTCATCGCATCACCCACAACCAGAATATGTCCATCCACTAACACTAAACAGTAAAACACAATGTCTATGTTGATTCTGGCTGGTCCTCAGGCCCTCTCCTCTTTTAGAGTGGCCACGTTGACCAACGACATCAACACCGCGGTTAACTCTTCTGTCGTCACGGCAGTTCGTTCCGCTTACATCCACTACGTCCATCTCAAGGAGGGTTCCAAGCTCGCTGAGGACTCTGAGAAGCTCAAGCTTCTTGAACTTCTGTTGCAGTACGACAACAAGCTGGACTTGGACGATGCTCTCAACCAGGACTTGCTGAAAGTTGCTACCGCTCAGGAGACCATCCGCCCATCTGATGAGGGTTCATCTGTCATCAGAATCCTGCCAAGACCAGGCACAATCTCACCATGGTCTTCCAAGGCCACCAACATCACCACTGTTTGTGGCCTGGACTCTGATATCGAACGTGTCGAGAGAGGCTTGGCTCTTCTGATCAAGTCTCGTCCAGGCTTCCCATTGAACAACTACATCGGTGAGGGCTCTCCATTGGCATCTGTCTTTGACAGAATGACTCAAGCTTTGTACATTGAGAAGGCACCAGTCCAGGATGATCTGTTTGCTGTCCATGAGCCAAAACCATTGGTTGAGGTCGATTTGTCCAATGATTCCCAATCTAAGCTCGAGGCTGCAAACAAGGCACTCGGTCTTGCCTTGGACCAAGGTGAGATTGACTACTTGGTCAACGCTTTCGTCAACCAAATTGGAAGAAACCCAACCGATGTTGAGCTTTTCATGTTTGCTCAGGTCAACTCTGAGCACTGTCGTCACAAGATCTTCAATGCCGATTGGGAGATTGATGGTGAGAAGAAAGACTTGTCTTTGTTCAAGATGATCAGAAACACTGAAAAGGTCTCTCCACAGTACACTATCTCTGCTTACTCCGATAACGCTGCTGTCTTTGATGGCCCAGAGGCTTATTTCTTCACACCAAACCCTAAGACTAAAGAATGGAGTTCCAAGAAGGAAAAAGTCCAGACTTTAGTCAAGGTTGAGACACATAACCATCCAACTGCCGTCTCTCCATTTGCTGGTGCTGCTACCGGTTCCGGTGGTGAGATCAGAGATGAGGGTGCTGTTGGTAGAGGTTCTAAGTCTAAGTGTGGTTTGTCCGGTTTCTCTGTTTCTGATTTATTGATTCCAGATTTCGAACAACCATGGGAGTTGAACGTTGGTAAGCCACATCACATCGCTTCTTCTTTGGATATCATGATTGAGGCACCATTGGGCTCTGCTGCTTTCAACAACGAGTTTGGTCGTCCTTGTATCAACGGTTACTTCAGAACTTTGACAACTACCGTCACCAACGCTGAAGATAAAGAAGAGATCAGAGGTTTCCATAAGCCAATCATGATTGCTGGTGGTATGGGTGCTATCAGACCACAATTCGCCTTGAAGAACCACAAGATTACACCAGGTTCCTCTTTGATTGTTCTTGGTGGTCAATGTATGCTTATTGGTCTTGGTGGTGGTGCCGCCTCTTCCGTTGCCTCTGGTGAGGGTTCTGCTGACTTGGATTTCGCTTCCGTTCAGAGAGGTAACCCAGAGATGCAGCGTCGTGCTCAGCAAGTCATTGACGCATGTGTTTCCCTTGGTGCTAACAACCCAATCCAGTCTATTCACGACGTTGGTGCTGGTGGTTTATCCAATGCTTTGCCAGAGTTGGTTCATGACAACGGTCTCGGTGCCAAGTTCGAGCTGAGAGACATTTTATCTTTGGAGCCAGGTATGTCTCCAATGGAGATTTGGTGTAACGAGTCCCAGGAACGTTACGTTCTCGGTGTTGCCCCACAAGATCTTGCCGCTTTCAAGGAGATTTGTGAAAGGGAAAGAGCCCCATATGCCGTTGTTGGACATGCCACTTCTGAAGAGCGTTTGGTCTTGACTGATTCTCTTTTGAAAACTACTCCAATTGATTTGGAGATGTCCATCTTGTTCGGTAAGCCTCCAAAGATGTCGAGAGTTGCAAAGTCTGCACCATTGAAGTTGCAGCCAACACAATTCAACAACGTCAAGGTCTCTGATGCTCTGGATAGAGTTTTGCATTTACCAGCCGTTGGTTCTAAGAGTTTCTTGATCACTATTGGTGACCGTACCGTCACTGGTTTGATTGATCGTGATCAGATGGTTGGTCCATGGCAGGTTCCTGTCGCCGATGTTGGTGTCACTGGTACCTCCCTCGGTGAGACCATCGTCTCCACTGGTGAGGCGTTGGCCATGGGTGAAAAGCCAACGTTGGCTTTGATCTCTGCTGCTGCCTCCGCTAAGATGTGTGTTGCTGAGTCTTTGATGAACGTCGTTGCCGCTGACATCAAGTCTTTGGATGCCATTAAGCTTTCTGCCAACTGGATGTCTCCAGCTTCTCATTTGGGTGAGGGTGCAAAGCTTTACGAAGCTGTCCAGGCTATTGGTCTGGAACTCTGTCCAGAGTTGGGTGTTGGTATTCCAGTTGGTAAGGACTCCATGTCCATGAAGATGACTTGGGATGGAAAGGAAGTCACTGCACCATTGTCTTTGGTCATTACCGCTTTTGCACCAGTGAACGACACCTCCAAGACCTGGACTCCACAACTCGTTAAGGCTGATGAGCCAACCGTCTTGGTCCTTGTTGACCTTGCTGCCAAGATTCTCAAGTCTTTGGGTGGTTCTGCTTTGGCCCAGGTTTATAACCAGGTCGGTGACTCTGCTCCGAATGTCCACGATGCCTCTGTCTTGAAGGGCTTCCTGAATGCTGTCACTGAATTGCACCAAGCGAAAGGCTTGGTCTTGGCTTACCACGACAGATCTGATGGTGGTTTGATCGTTACCTTGTTGGAAATGGCATTCGCTGGTAGATCAGGCTTGAACGTCAACTTTGCCAACGAGTCCGAAGATGCTTTGACCACTTTGTTCAACGAAGAGTTGGGTGCTGTGTTCCAGATTCCACAGTCTAGATACGATGAGTTCACTTCCATCTTGTCCAAGAATGGTGTTGCCTCTAAGTATGTCTCTGTTGTTGGTGAACCTGTTTTCAACAAGGAGCAGCCAATCAAAGTTGTTTACAACGGTGAAGAGGTTCTTAACACATATAGAGCTCCGTTACAACAGGCTTGGTCTGAGACCTCATACAAGATGCAGAGGCTTAGAGACAATCCAAAGTCCGCTGACCAGGAGTTCCAAACCATTTTGGATAACCAGGACCCAGGTCTTACCTACAAGTTGACCTTTGACCCTACCGATAAACTTGCCACTTATGAAACCAGACCAAAGGTTGCCATTCTTAGAGAGCAGGGTGTCAATGGTCAGATGGAGATGGCTTGGTGTTTCGAGCAGGCTGGTTTCACCGCTGTTGATGTTCATATGACTGATATCTTGTCTGGACGTGTTACGCTTGATGACTTTGTTGGTTTAGCCGCTTGCGGTGGTTTCTCTTACGGTGATGTCTTGGGTGCTGCTAACGGTTGGGCTAAGTCCGTGCTGTACAACGAGAAGGCTAGAAAGGAGTTCTACAAGTTCTTCAACGAGCGTGATGACACTTTCGCTTTCGGTGCTTGTAATGGTTGTCAATTCCTTTCCAGAATTGCTGAATTGATCCCAGGTACTGAGAACTGGCCAACGTTCGAGAAAAACAGCTCTGAGCAATATGAGGCTAGATTTGTTATGGTTGAGGTTACTGAGGAGGCTGATGTTTCTCCTTCTGTCTTCTTGGATGGTATGAAGGGTTCAAAGTTCCCAATTGCTGTCGCTCATGGTGAGGGTCGTGCTGTTTTCAAGTCTGATGAGGCTCTTGAAGGTCTCCAGTCTCAAGGTCTTGTCTCTGCCAGATTTGTTGACAATTACGGTAACTGCACCGAGAAGTACCCATTCAACCCTAACGGATCTCCAAGTGGTATCACTGGTATCAGATCTCCAAATGGTAGAGTTTTGGCTATGATGCCTCACCCAGAGAGATGCTGCAGATTAGAGTCTAACTCTTGGTACCCACCAAGTGAAGGTGAGATGTGGGAGAAGTGTGGACCATGGGTCAGACTCTTCAGAAACGCTAGAAAGTGGGTTGGTAACTAGACTCATCCTCTACTTTCTTGACGGTGCATACATTTGGTTTTGTAAATTAGATATCATGTTTTTTTGAAGTATTAGAAGTTCGTTTAATATCATGAAGTAATCAGATAATAAGATGTTTCTTGATTAGAGGTTCTTGTAATATCATGAGGCTGTAATTAGATAGTAATAATATGGAGTAGATATGCAACTCCAAACAGTGCAAAGACGTCTAACGAACAGCTCGTGGGGAAAAAGACTAGAAAGCATAGTCCAAGATTTAAACAACAGAACTACGATTGACCTCACCTATTACTATGAGCCATGTCCCTGCACTATCATGTACGCGGGCCTCAAGTCCGAGGACTTTGATCCCTCATCATATCCGGCAACATGAAGCAGTAGCCACGGTAAGAACATTGCCCCAATTGAGCAAGTCATCAATTTCTGCGTCCTATGTGCAACGTGTGGTACAAATGATCAGCCAAGACAATAGATTTCCTCCCTCAATCACTCTGATTGGCTCACGGCTGAGGGCAGGCTTTCGAGCGGTGTGGTGGCCCAAAAGGGTAAAATTGTCCCGACACGCTTTTCCTGTCTGACGCGCATTGCTGGGGAATTTTAGGCAGGAATATATGGGAGGACTCTACGACCAGAAGGAGTTCATGGATCAGGGAGAAGTTAACGCCGATATTGTGAGAGAGGATCGCAGCGAACAATGTGTTCATGCTAAAATTTTGAACAGGGTCCTCCCGGAAACACGAGATTACGAAACTGATCGCGGGGTCCCGGGGTCCCGGGGGCCTTATCAGTGCTTCCTATCAGACACATTCGCCATGTGCCAGTGAGCTTTTTAGATTGTAATTTTGTTCTGTGGCTTTCTCTGGCCGTTAGACTGCAATGTGAGTCAGCCCGATTTGGCACAGGCCTGGGCGGTCTTCAGCCTGGACAGGTTAATTCCGAGAAAACGGCTCTTCCCGCCTCGGTGATCTTCGGTGTCGATAACAAGCGAGATTAGCCCTGACGGCTCCATATAATGGCACAATAGGCATAAGGCCAGTTCCAATATGCAGCTACAGCTCCAGTGTTTACTCTTACATCTTTGTTCTGTGGAAATCCCCGCTTCCCAGTTATTTGGCTCTGGTTTTTGCCCCAGATCGGATAAGTTGTCGAGGGGTGCCCGATTGCAGAGCTCGGTCTTATCTACGCGGACCCTCAATAACGCTTTAATAATGCATCCCGCCACGCAGGATATATAAACGTCGCAAATGCCCCACATGATCAATTGTTAGAATGCACCCAGAACACCTCTGTGTCTCTTTGACTACACACACTCCAAACTATGTCCACAGCGTACGAGGAACAAGTGAGGTACGTAAAGCCGAGGCCACACATTCTCTTCAATGGAGCCTGGATCACTAACATCTGATGTCACAGCACACTGGCTCCAGCTGACATGGCCTACGTGGCCTGTGCCACCATCGGTATCTTGCTTATCACACCGGGCATTTCCCTGTTCTACGGTGGCTCCCTCCGTGGTAAGAACCTCTTGACCTTGTGTCTCCAGTCCTACCTCGTCACTGCACTCATCACGATCCAGTGGTTCCTCTTTGGCTTCTCTCTTGCTTGTTCTGAGACGTCTCCATCTGCCATCTACGGTAACTTCAAGTATGGTGGTATGAAGAACCTGACAGCTGGTCCATTATACGAGGGTGGAACTATTCCTGCTATTCTTTATTTCGCTTTCTCCGATTTCTTCGCAATCTGTACCGTTCAAATCTTCCTCGGTGCTATCGCAGAGAGAGGTAGACTTTTACCATCCCTTGTGTTGGCTTTCCTCTGGTGTACCCTTTGTTACTGTCCATACGCCTACTGGGTTTGGGATCCAAATGGATGGCTTTACAATCTCGGTGACTTGGATTTCGCCGGTGGTGGTCCAGTTCATATCGCTTCTGGTGTTGCTTCCCTCGTTTATTCTTGGTTCCTTGGTCCAAGAAAAGGCTGGAAAGAAGGTACCCTCAAGTTCAAGCCATACAACCCTGTCCTCACTTTCATCGGTTCTTTACTCATTTACTGCCCATGGTTGTTCTTCAACTCTGGTACTATGACCACCATTTCCACTCCAAGAACCTCTTACATTCTTACCAACACTCAGATTGCTGCCTCTTTTGCCATGTTCACCTTCACGGTCATGGACTACTGCATTACAAAGAAGTGGTCTATTCAATCCGCTGCCGAAGGTTTGATTGTTGGACTTGTCTTTGTTACACCAGCCTGTGGCTACCTTGAACCGTGGGCAATTGCAGTTGGCTCCATCTTTACCGCCATTTGCTGTCGTCTAACTTATGATTGTGCCAAATGGATGGGAATTGATGACACAACCCACTCTTTCAATGTCCATGGTGTCGGTGGTATCATTGGTGGTATCCTCGTTGGTGTCTTTGCCTCTCCAAGAATTGCCGGTATGGACGGTTACACTGAGATCAAAGGTGGTTGGATCTTCCATCACTGGAAACAGATGGGCTATCAGCTTTCTGCTATCTGTGCTATTGTTGGTTGGACCACAGTTGCCACTCTTGCCCTTTGTTACATCATCAATGCTATCCCAGGTTTGAAGATGAGAGTTCCAGAAGATGCTGAAGAGATGGGTTTGGACTTGTATGATATGGCAGAATGTGCTGATCACATTCTTGCCGGTGGTTACTCCAATATCTCTGATGTTCAATTCCTCTCTGCTCATGAAGGTTCTTCTCAGAGTGTCACGGACATTGAGATGACAGCCTCTAAGAAGGCCGCTGAGGCCAATGCCGCTTAAGAGCGGGAACATTCAAATAGTGTTCAAATGCTGGTACATATTCTCGCTACTGTATAGTTTTAAATTTTAGGTTTTTTGATGATTTGAGGAAGCTCTAATTGCTGAAGTAGAACAACTGATTTTAGGCGGCATGCCAGCTTGTGGTGGTGTACTTTCTTTGTTTTGTATATGCTCTGGCAGATCACAAATTTCTTAAAGAGAAACCTAATACTTACCGATTAATGATGAATAAGGGCTTATAGGGAAGCAAAGAAACTAAAGGTACCATTTGAACTAAAAGCTTTAGTATATCAATGGCGATCATTAATACCAATATTAGCTCCAAGGTGGAGGGTCCTCGATATCGTAGCAGCGCGCGCTAGGCTCATGTCAATGATTTATTGCACAACTATATATTCCGCGTACACACCCAGTAAATACGACTAAAACCTGGAAATAATTGAGCTCGGGTATTTTATGAAAGCTTAAGACTTGTTTATATCACTTAAAATGATCTACCAGAGGTGTATCCAACGGCAACGACGTGCAGCTAGAAAAATCAAGTTTCGAAGTATTTTCCTCAATATTGAATTGAAAAAAGTTAACTTCATTTTCTGAGAAAAACACTAATTTATTAAGATATTAGATACAAAAATATGCTAATTTTAGCAGTTGCTAAACGTATTACGCTACTACCAGGATTGATAAGTACTTCCATATATTTCAATCGTTATTATCACCATTTGTTGGTGTGTTACTAAATTTATGAGAATATGAGGTGTACAGGTGTATAGACTTTGGTGTCTGGATGTTTACGCGACCGCCTTTGAAGTGCATCATCAACATGGAGGCGCAGCCCATCCTGCATCACTTGTATTCCAAGTTCAAGGCCGACTTCGGCTTGAACTTCGGCCGAATCGATGACGAACCCTGTTGGATCATATTTTCACATTATTGTCGATGCAGGTGCTGGGGCGGTGCTAAAAACGGAATTGCGGTAGAGCTACCGATCCCAAGGACATATATCACACCTGAGGTCCAACTCAACTATGAGACAAGATCTACAGGATCAATGGCTGATATGAGAACAATTGAATAAAAGACAAAAAGTGCTATATCAGTCATGGCTCCTTCGTCTGGAGTATGGTTCAACGGAGGCTTCTCTCAGCTCATCTTGAAGATGTAGGGGAACCGTTTTAAATGTGCATCAACACCGCAGGAAAGGCCCAAAAATAGCCCTGGCCAGGCTGCGCACGCAAGACAGGGTCGTGCTTTTTTCTGCGAGTGGCCCAACCGGTTCTCTGTGCGTGCGCAAACCAGATCATTTGAGGGCAGTGTAAACAATCGGAATGACGCGTCGTTCATGTGGGAAGCCTTGATAAAAAAACCACGCCAACCCCTCCGTCTGGACAGCCGCTCCTGAATTCTCGTCCACCTGGTCGTGCTACCCTCCGTCACTGCTTCAGCTCCACCATGAGTTACAACAACAACAGCAATCACAACACCGGTGGTGGAGGTCAACACAACAATTACAACTACAACCAGTTCTACGAGGAGGAGGACGACTACAGCCAGAATGTCAACTATGCTGGCGAGTACCACAGACCCTCAGACCCCTTCAATGAGCAGCTGCGCCACAGCTCGAGCTCTGATAGACTAGCTGCTCTAGCGCCTCTCCATCCAAGGGAACCTTCACCTCGCAGACACATGTCTGGAACCTATGACGGGTATGGGGCTGATGCCATCGGAAGACAGGAACGTCTGTCGTACCATCCACAGTCTGCGGACCAGGACTCCATATTCAACAGCTATGCATCTCCACAGAACAACACCCGAGCACAAGTACAGCAGCCAGCATACATCCCACAGCAGTTTTCTCCTATTCAAGACCATGTCCAGGTTCCATCCATCGCTTTGAACGATACATACGGTTCTTCGCAGCAACCCGTTTACAACGACGATGAGTTCTATGCTCATGAGACGCTGACGGCCTCCTCGTTCAATGCGTTCCCTACCGAGAATAAGAGCGAAGAGAGACTAGTCGCACCACTACCGCCGCTCATCCAGGATACGACGTATTATGGTGTCCAGGAACAACAACAGATTCCCCTAACGTCCCCAATGGCAACAGCTCCATATATCCAAGAGGGAATTGAGCTTGAAGATCGCTACCAGAGCCAAGAAGATGATATCGGATTCGATCATCATATTGCTGGTGAAGATTACGAGTTGAACACATTCGGAAAAGAGGCTTATGATGATTATTCCTTCGGTGATGACGAGAGTTATGACAATGTACCACCTGAGCAGCAGAGAAGGAAGATTGAGGTTGGTCTTTTGAATGGTAACTTGATCTTAGATTGTCCTGTTCCTGATAGAATCTTGGAACGTTACTCTGGTAAAAATATTGATGACTCAAGAGAGTTCAAATTCATGAGATATCAGGCTGCAACTTGTGATCCAAAGGATTTCATAGAACAGAACTTCTCCCTAAGACAAAGATATTATAAGAGACCAAGAGAATGTGAGATCATGATAGTTATCACAATCTACAATGAAGAAGATGTGTTACTTGCCAGGACGTTGAAAGGTGTCTTTGATAACATCAAGCACTTGGAAGGCCGTAAAAGGTCATCAACTTGGGGCCAAGACGCTTGGAAAAAGATTGTCATTGTCATTGTTGCTGATGGTCGTTCCAAAATCAATGAAAGCTCTCAAGCCCTTCTTGCCGGTCTTGGTGTTTATCAAGAGGGGTTCGCCAGAAATGCCGTTAATGATAAAAAAGTGGTTTCTCATATTTATGAATACAGTTCCATGATTGGAATCTCATCCATCGAGAAAGATACAGTCAAATTAACGTCAGCTGCAGTTCCAGCACAACTGATCTTCTGTTTGAAGGAAGAAAACAAAAAGAAGATTAATTCACATAGATGGGCCCTTCAAGCTTTCGGTGAGGTTCTGAACCCTAAAGTTGTTGTTCTTCTTGATGCTGGTACTCAACCAAGTAAAGACGCCATCTATCACTTGTGGAAAGAATTTGATAAGGATCCATTTGTTGCTGGTACCTGTGGTGAGATCAAAGCAATGCTTGGACCAAATTACAAGAAATTGTTGAATCCATTGGTTGCAGCACAAAATTTCGAGTATAAGATGTCCAATATCCTTGATAAACCGATGGAGTCTGCTTTTGGTTTCATCTCAGTCTTACCAGGTGCATTCTCCGCTTATAGATATGAAGCGTTGAAGAATGCCCCTAACGGTGATGGTCCATTGGCCAAGTACTTTGAAGGTGAAACTTTGCATGACAAAGGTGCCGGTGTATTCAAAGCCAATATGTACCTTGCCGAAGATAGAATCTTATGTTTTGAGCTTGTCGCTAAGAGAGGGTGTTCTTGGTTGTTGAAATATTGCAGAAGTGCTTCTGCAGAGACTGATGTTCCAGAAGAGGTTCATGATTTTGTTTCTCAGAGAAGACGTTGGTTGAATGGTTCTTTCTTTGCCGCTATTTACTCAATTGTTGGTATCCCAAAATTGATGGGACAGAGTTCTCATTCCGTGGGAAGAAAGATTGCCCTGTTGTTTGAGTTTGTGTACCAATTCATATCTCTTTTGGTTTCTTGGTTCTCTTTGGCTTCTTACTTCTTGGTGTTCAGAATCTTGACAACTGGTCTCGGGGAGTTATACACTCCATGCAAGTATCTCTCTGTTGTCTTTCTATGGCTTTATCTGTTGTCCATAGTAACAACATTTATTTTGTCATTTGGAAATACTCCTAGGGGCACACCAACTTTCTACCTGGTGATTATGATTTTCTTTGCCATTCTCATGGCATATATGCTTGCTGCTGCTATCGTTATGGCTGTTAAGGCAATTCAAGACATTTTCAGTACTGGTGAAGTTACGGCAAAAGTGTTATTCTCTAATAGAGTTTTCCGTGATTTGATCGTTTCAACTGCTTCGACATATGCTCTTTATTTCATTGCTTCGTTCCTCCATTTGAAACCTATGCACATGTTTACATCTTTCTTGCAATACTTGCTCTTGTCACCTTCTTATGTCAACGTTTTGAACATTTATGCTTTTTGCAATCTGCATGATATCTCATGGGGTACAAAAGGTGCCACTGCACAGAGTTTGGGTGATGCCAAAATCACAGAGGATGGTAAAGTTGAATTTGTTGATGCTCCAATCACCACAGAGGAGATTAATAGTCTGTATGAGAAACAGATGGACATATTGGCCCATGTACCAAAACCAAAGCCTGTTATGACGGAGGAGATGAGAAAGAATGAAGAGGCTCGTCAAAAGGAGAAAGAAGACGAACATACCAAGAACTATTATGCTTTCATTAGATCTATGGTGGTTCTGACTTGGATCGCTTCCAATTTCGTCATTATTGCTCTAGTGCTGGAGACTGGTGGTGTTAATGAATTGTCATCGCATAGTGACACCACATCTGATTCTGACACTTTAAGCAATAGATCTGACATCTTTTTGACGGTGATTTTATGGATTGTGGCATTCATGGCTGCTTTCAGACTTGGTGGTACCATCTATTACTTGATTTCTAGATTGATTAAATAATTGACAGTTTGGCCTTAATGAAGCATATTAGACGTTTGATTGAAGAGAACTAGAACATATATGAGCAGAACGGCCTGAAAGCCACTATAAATGAGGTAACACTAATGTGAATTTACATGATGATCTGCCAAATGAACAGCCGTAATTTTTCCTCATAAAACTTCTGGATCTGAGGTTGATGCTTCCATTGCATATCGTGGAAGGTTCCACAATAAGCGTAAGAAGCGTAGATGCAGAGTTTGTCTTGGCATAGAGTTTCGGATTTAAACCGGGAGGAACCGGGGAGGAACCGGGCTTTTCGGCGGAAAAGACAACCCGCGAAAAACGAAGTTGTCCTGAAAGCGAAATCAAAACAAAGCGGTGACGCCTTCAGCGGTCTGAATGAATCGAGTTGGTGTTTTGTGTGTAAAAGTAAGATAAGAGGATGAATCTATGGTTTTAAAAGGAAGGTTTTCAAAAACCCCACCCAAACCTGTTGTTGAACTACCAAAATTGAAGAACCCGTTCATCGGGTCCATTGCCACTTTGAAGAGGAAATCTAATCAACAGAAAGCTGTTGATCTTCTGTATGAGATTGCTAACCGTGTTGCACCTTTGATGCAGCATTATGGATTGAAAGTCAAGTCGTTAGATGAGTTCTCACCGAAGGATCCCAATCTTTTAGGCTGTAACATCAATCATGGGTTCAAGATCAGGATAAGATTGAGACCTCATTATAATGACAACGAGTTCTTGTCATTAGATGAGCTGACAGGAACTATGTTACACGAGCTGGTCCACAACTCAAGAGGCCCACACGATGAGATTTTCCAAAAGACGTTGGATGAGTATCAAGAGAAGTTGATGGAGCTGGAAATGGCAGGTATCACCACAATCTATGGTAAAGGTGAAAAACTGGGTGGACAGAAGTTGAATGCAGAACAGATACGCAAAGCAAGGGTGAAGAAACTGGATAAGAAGTATCAAGGCGGTGTTTACAGGCTTGGCGGTGAAGTCAAGAAAGACGTGGAGAAGAAGAGTCCACAGGAGATGGCTAGAGAGGCTACGATCAGACGAATTGAGGCTAATAGAATCTGTCATGAGCCCGAGCCCCTGGAAAATCTCGAAGATGACGACCTCATGATCGTCATGGAGCAAGAAGTTGGTGAGCTCAGAAAGAGAAGTGCCAGTGTTGATTCTGGATCAAACAAACGGACCGATATAGGCACTAGGAAACGCGACACAAAGACACCTGAAGTGGAGATTATAGATCTCACAAGCGACTGACGAATGAGACGACCGTATGACAATGTTACTCGTAGCCCTGAAATGTACACCTATACCTAATATGTTAGTGTCAGCTATTGGCAAAAAGGGGTAGGTACCCCAGGTGTGCTTTTGGTGTGCTTACACTGGAAGCGTTGCCATTGGCCAGAGCACATGACCTCATATGCGTCCATTGTCCAATGAAAACGGCCATATGCACAGTTGCACACCCACAAAACACCCACAAAACACCCTTGTTTCTTAACTATGAGACGGGTGGTGCTTAA
Source organism: Petasospora mississippiensis (assembly GCA_030581715.1). NCBI lineage: Eukaryota > Fungi > Ascomycota > Saccharomycetes > Phaffomycetales > Wickerhamomycetaceae > Petasospora > Petasospora mississippiensis. The sequence goes on along the minus strand of JAKTVV010000016.1, from coordinate 74,192 downwards.
CTATGGGCCAGGATGAAATGTCAAGCAAGCGGTAAGCGCACACTCTGCAGCGTGCGTTGGCCAATGGGAGGGCTCCATTAGTAATTTTGGGGTGTTCTTTTTTTTTTTTTTTTTATTAGGGCGCGGGTTTTCCTAAGATAAGGCGGAGATAACACAGCATGGGGGGCTTCAATCAAAAGAGGTGTTTTTGCCCGTTGTCCAATAGGCTAGATTCAGGTGTCAAATGTTCCTTATCGGTGGCGTGGATGTGGGGCTGTCATGGAGAAACACTGAAGAGGTGTATAACTTATAATGAACATATTGTAGACGCTGAAGCCCTCAAAGTCGGACACACAATTACTTGCTCCGCCAAATTGAACGGCATTCTCTGGCAACCATTTATCACCGAGAAACTACTCCAAGTCCGAAGTCCGAAGTCCGCAAACATATTTGTAATGGGGTTCACCAATCCCTTGGAAAAACTCTCTATAGGGACCAGCGGACGTTACGTAAACATAGCAGTATATATATCTATTTGATCAAGGAAATGCACCACATACCGACCTCACTGACAAGTAAACACCCAGCACGTTGCCTTCAAGCACGTTGTCTTCAAGCACCTTGGCCGTTTTCCTTCTCTTAGCACGCACATGTTTCTATGCGTCGCCGGTATGCGCAACACGTTGTCTCTCGATGCTGACGATTGACTTCTCTGTGATTGGCTGTGTGCCCGTACCATGGGTGTTAATCGGCCAGGGCTTCGTAACCAGCTTAGGTAAGCGGTATAGCATTGCTTACATCAGCAAGTGCCTATACCCTTATGCTTTCAAAAGTTATAGAGCATCACCACCATTGGGAAAAAGCTGGGCATAGCAGACCAGACAATCTTTGAGTTGTGAATTCTATCTCACTTTCGACACCGCTGCATAAACGCCGTCCAATACCATCACCGAGGCATTTTGTACTGTTTTCCCCTTTATCATACGCTCATCAGAAACGTCTCGACTGGATCATTTCTTTCAGATCTCTCTCCATCGGACACCAGACCTGGTAATTCCTATCCAAACGCTTGATTCACAGACAGCAGAAGGTGCCAGACCTTTCATAAGCTTCGTATCAAACCACCACACTCGATCCAGGTCATTGGAGAAACGTGATCTTCACAACCACCCTTGCACCAAACACACATTGTTACACATCCACAGCATCACAGCGTCACACATCATGTCCTCGCCGACTCCAACGACAACGTCGCTCACTATCGGATCTCCTTCCTCTGCAATATCTCCGGGGAGCGATACCCAAGGACAGCAGTGTTCAAACTGTGGAACTGCGAAGACTCCACTGTGGAGACGTGCCCCTGATGGTTCGTTGATGTGCAACGCTTGCGGGCTATATTATAGAGCAAACAACTGTCATCGACCAATCAATCTGAAAAGACCTCCACACGTTGTCACCGTTGATGCTAATGAACTTCACAAGGGTACCTGTAAAGGAGATGGCCGTTGTAATGGTACCGGAGGCTCTGCAGGCTGTGAAGGCTGTCCAGCTTTCAACAACAGAGTCGTTATATCGTCTGCTACTTTGAAGAAAGAATCAGAAGACTCCAAGAAAGTTGCTCCTGTGATTGAACATAGTCCGAAGGACTCGCCAGTTGAGGTGAGTGAAGTTATCGGCTCTGAACAACTGGAGAATGTTGCTATTGCTTGTACGAATTGTGGCACCACGGTGACACCATTATGGAGAAGAGACGACAACGGTGATACCATTTGTAATGCCTGTGGGCTATACTACAGGCTGCACGGTGTTCACAGACCTAATAAACTCAAGAGAGGGGTGATAAAGAGAAGAAGAAGGAATACACCGGGAGAGTCATCCAAAAAGATCAAGAAATCACCATCAACATCACCAAGCGGGGTCCAATACCCATCACAGACAGATTCTCCAAGACCAGATCATATCCAGCTCCCTCCGATTCGCATGTTACCACTGCCTGCCAAGTCGTACCCACCTGCAGTTGATTTTACTGCAATGTTTGCTAAACAGTTTGCATCAAAGACACCCCAATACCCTCAATACACCCCACCACCGTCACAACGTCGTGACCCATCACCAGCAACGCAGAACATTAGTGTTAACTCATTGCTGAACTCTGATTCTCATAAGGAGGGTTCCGCTAGCGGGATATCTGAGGATGACCAGAAAGACGATGACAAGAAAGAACCGAAAACTGTCGTTGTCTGATTGCATTATACCATTATTTATTCGCCAATTCATGTGTGGCTCTCTACTATTTTGTAGTATCTGATCATATATGAGATATATATACATAGTGTAGTTTACTTGTCCTTCTTGGACTCGTTAGACTCCTTGGTCTCATCCTCCTCATCAGCATCACCACCTTGACCGAACTCATTGACTCTTGAATAATCAACTCTGTAAATCCAGGTTTGATACAGATAGATGAAAAAAATAACATCATCTCTCAGTGTTGCCAGTCTGTGTAACCAAGGCATCTTCACCACAAACGCAAACAAGTCATCAATGAACGTATTGACAACTTTATAGGCCATTGCCTTCTTTGGAACATGAGCAACCGATTTGAGTCTGTAATTGATATAAACTGATGGCACCAAAGTTAAGAAACCATAGGTATAGACAAACCCGACCAGTGTTGTCACAACAAACGAGTACCAAGACTTGTGCTCTTTGTACATCAGCGAGTAGATAGCGTAACCAACCATTAATGGAGCAGCGACCCAATAGAGATACTTGAACGCAATGGAGTCGTACTCCTTTGTCTTCTGTTCAGTCTTTGAGAGTTCATATTTATCAGTGATCTTTAGACTTGGCATACCGTTATCCCAAACTAGCTCAATGTTCAGAACCGTGGTTATCTTCCAAGCTTCAACAAGTATGCCAACACCCTGAGAACACAGGATCATGTACGAGGTACCATCGCTGTTATCAATCAAGTACAACAACGTGATAGTCTGTTGGACGACATTTGCCACAATGGAGCGAACACTGATACCGACGTTGTTCTTCTTGTTCTTCCAATGGGAGATATCGTTCTTGAATGCTAGGAACTCTAGTACCGAGTGCAATACGGTGACAAGCATCGTTATACCCAGAAGATATGGATTGGTATCGAGAAGCAGTCTTTTTATACCATCAATCTCAGAGCCGTCACCCATGGACTGTTGATTCAGACCGTCGTTGAACAGCACCATTGCTTGTAGTTTCCAGGATTTGGCGAAGTCGATGTGCAAGTTCAGATCCAGCCTGGTATCATTGACCTCAAACATGTGATCTTTCAGCTGCCAGAACTTGTTCTGGTAAATCAGCGGGAAGTACTGCACCACCATTCCCGTGGCGTTATCACGACGATTCAGTGGATCCAACGGGAAGACATCGAGCATTGGTGGCGGCAATGCCGTTGTATCGATGATTCCTGGAGGTTTGGCAATCGAAACAGTCACGTTTGGGTGCCAGTACGACACGATTGTCTCCTCTTCCTCATCACTGTCTTCTGGAATCTCACCACCAATGAGCTTGTGGAGCTTGACCTGCTTTCTCTTTGGCATGTACGTGTTCAATTGGAGACACTTGTAGCCGAACTCTGAAGGGTTATAAGGGTTGGAGACGTAGGCATGGAGGTACACAGACTCATTATGGCTGGAGACATCAATGCTGAAGTATTTCGTCATGTCGTTCTTGGAGTCCACAGTGACGTTTGAGAGCGACAGCAATGGTGTCTCATCCTCAGAAACAGTCTGCTTGTCGTTGACGTAGAACGTTATGTCCATTGTATCGTTTGTCCAGATTGGGTGGTAGAACTTAGCCGGGGCCAGCGAGTTCTCGTAGATAACCTGTTCCGTGGTCTTGAGCTCAATTTCCCTGACGACTCCATTATCAACAAACTGTTTTGTGGTGAATTGGACCTCCGGCTTGGCAATGACGGTGAAGTTTGAGTTCGTCTTTGGTGTTAGGGTGAAAGTCCCCTTGTCCTTCGTCTGCTCCGTGTCTCTGTTGATGAACGTCATCACCGCCATCATGCCGATCCACATCAGCCCCATGCGCTTGAACGCTGAGTAGATGGGAGACTCCTCGTTGTCTGCCATATTGGACGTGTACTATGGATGTGGTAGTGTGGACTGTGGGCTGTATGGGGCCGTGAAGAGCTTCCATCAACATTTTTCGCGCTATAGCTTAGCCCTGTAGCCTTACGGATATATAAACGACTGAATGAAAAAATAAATAAATAATTAAATATTTGTGATTATAGTATTGGGCACACCACTCATAACTCAATCTGGTTTAAGACCTTTCCAAACATCCCATTGACCACTCTCGCGATGTCCCAGACTATCTTCCACGAAGGCTCCATCATCCACTATCAAAGGAAATGATTTCGCATCTTTTGGATCTTTTGATTTAGACACACAACCGTTTATTAAGCTACTAAACAGCCCCAAAGGCTCGACTCACAGATCTGAATTACTCGTATTAACAATTTTTTTTGAACCTTAACCACTCAAAATTAATATAACTTACATGAAATCTCCTATAACGTACTCAAGCTGACTATCTCAGTTGTATCCTATAAACAACTGAAAAAAAAATGAATAACTAATTGAGTATTATCTATATATATACAAAGAGAGATCAATCAGTGACCTGTATTAAATGTAAGAACAACGCACACCTACAACTTGGAAGGACCAAGCAGCCTCTTCTTCAGGAGGTCCGGGTACAGTTTCTGAGCAGCTGGGCTCTGACCGAGATGCCAAGCACCACCATCCACAACCAGAACGTCACCGGTTATGTACGAAGCCGATTCGCTGAACAGGAAAACCGTGGCGTTGGCAATGTCCTCCTTGAACCCAGGTCTCTGTAACGGGATGGACCTAGCGATCTCGTCGAGACTGGCCCCAGCTGACAGTCTGTCCAGCCCTTCTGTGTCCTTGATAACACCAGGAGCAATACAATTGGATCTAATACCCAATGGGCCAAGCTCCACAGCCAGGGCTTGCGACAGGGCATCGACACCCGCTTTGGCAGCACCAACGTGGGACTGGAACGGGACACCGTAGTAGTGGAGCGTTGTCGAGATGAAGATGATGGAGCCCTTGTTCTTGACCAGCTGCTCGTATGTTGCCTTGAGGGTGTTGAAAGAGCCCAACAAGTCAATGGAGACAACGGACTTGAAAGCGTTGGACGACAAGTTGTTGAAGTCTGAGAGGAAGTTTCCGGCAGCACCTGCAACAACGTAGTCGATCCGTCCCAGCTCCGCAACAGTCTTGTCAACTGCAACTTTGATGGAGTTCACATCACGAACGTCAGTGTTCGGCAATGAGATAACCCTGGAACCTGGTCTCAGAGACTCAATCTCCTTAGCAGCATTGTCCGTTTTCTCCTTGTTTCTGCCCAGAATCGCAGCATTAGCACCCAGTAGAACCATCGCTTCAACCTGAACACGGCATATTGAGCCCGCACCGCCTGTGACAAACACGACTTTTCCCTTGAACGTGTCTGGCTTGAACACAGTTCTCTGGAGGTATGAATTGTCGAGTGTGATCATTGTATAGATTTCTCAGAGAGTAAGAGAAAAGAGGAAGGCGAAAGAGAAAAGAGTTGGAGAGGAGAGAGAAAATGTGGAGGGCTTGCTGCCTTTATATACGTGAGTGTGGGGTAAGAAGCGCGGAGTTGTACCGAGGCTCCTTCCACGGACTGACACATACAGAAGTGCAATATTTGCATAGTGCGATGATTCTTCTTCTTTAATATATGTGAACGTTCCAATTGGCTCGTACTCATTGACATTTAGAGGATTTAAAGCTATCAAACTGTGTAATTTGCCTCTTTCTACGGTGATTACGTAACCAACGATCTGGCTGATCAGTTCTTCTACGCTGCATTGGAGCAGGTAAAAAGCTGTGAGTTGAAGTTTTGGGGCTTTGAAGAGGCAGCTACTAATAAAAGGAGGTCAAATGCTAGAAGAGGGTATCGGTGAAGCTTATGGAGCCACCGAGGCTTTCGATGTCATTTAATTACCGTGATCTGATTTTGAGTAAGAGAAAGTGGTCTCGAAACATGTCAGTCGCGGGGCAGCTTCACAGAGCTCAATGAGTTTAAACATTTACACAGAAATATGAGGCAGAGAACTTGTATGAATGGAGGGAATAGAGCTTTATGGAACAGCTATGCCTGTATGTACTAGATGTGTGCAAGGAAACACCCAGACACCACGGCTCCTTTTCGCGTCCGCCAGAAAAGCTCAAGTTGAAACACCCCCAGAACAACAGCTCCCAAACACGTTCACTGCTATCTCTCCAAACATGTCTGAGTGGACCGTGGACCCGGATATCCGCCGCAAGCTCGTCAAGCTGCAGAAAACCGGCTCAAACAAGCGGTGCTTCGACTGCAACGCGCCGAACCCGCAGTGGGCATCACCAAAGTTTGGTATCTTCATATGTCTAGAGTGTGCTGGCGTGCACCGTGGGCTGGGCGTCCACATCTCCTTTGTGAGATCCATCACGATGGACCAGTTCAAGCCTGTTGAGGTCCAGTGCATGGAGCACGGCGGCAACGACAAGTGTGCCGAGTATCTGGAGAGCAACGGTGTTGATCTTTCCAGCGACGCTAAGGTGAAGTACGACAATCCGGTTGCAGAGGATTACAAGGAGAAGCTCCTGGCTGAGATCGAGGGCAGGGAGTTCACGCCAAGGGACTACACCGCCTGGAAGACGGCTGCTCCTGTGGAGAAGGAGAAGCCTGTTCAGGCTGAGCAGAAGGCCAAGAATGAGGAGTACTTTGCACAACTCGGCGCAAAGAACAACTCCAGACCTGATGATAAGCCACCTTCACAGGGCGGTAAGTTCCAGGGATTTGGTAATACGCCACAGCCACAGCCACAGAAACAAGGCACGCTATCGTCGTTCACACTTGACAACTTACAGAAAGACCCCCTGGGGACCTTCACCAAAGGCTGGTCCATCTTCTCGTCAACGGTGAGCAAGTCGCTCGAGGAAGTCAACGAGTCCGTGGTCAAGCCCGGCTTGCAACAGCTGGCTAACGGTGAGCTGACCGTAGAGGCCAAACGAGCAGCCGCCCAGTTTGGGCAGAAGATCCAGGAAACCTCAGAGTACGGCTACGAGGCGCTGAACAAGCTCAACAACCCGGCAAACGAGTCGAAGTACGGCAAGCTCTTTGACGGGGTGGACGACGGCATAAAGCCAGCCTTCGGCATTGAGCGCCCAAAGCAGAGAACCAAGCTACAGGGCATGTCGAACAAAGACGAGGACAAGTGGGAGAGTTTCTAGATAATACACCTATAAATCGGTCCAAAACTATAAATAGGATCCAAAAGCAGCCTTAAAGTGCTCTTTAGCACCGCCCTCGATGACAACCCCGTGCGACATCACAACGCTGTCGAAGTCCAAGGACAGCAACGCTTTGATCGCCTTAGCGTTATCCGGTGTCTTCTTCAGCAAGCGTCTGTGGGCAACTCTTCCCAGCTTGGTCTCAGTGTTCAGGACACATGTGACGTACCCGTAAACTCCACGGTTCTGGTTGAAGTGCGGGTACTGCTCGTGGTTATTGCCGTCGTATGGGATGTTGAACAGCAGGTCAGCCTCGTAGAGCGTCTTGTTCAGCTTATCAACCATTGCCAGCTCTCTGTTGACGTGTCCGTTCAGGAACACAAAGTCGAACCCAGCCAGGTCGCTTCTGATCGAGCCTCCAGGGACAACAACGTTGGCCTGTGCGTCCTTGAACTCGTAGTCGAGCTTCAAGTTGGGTTTATCATAGATACCGGAAGGGCCAATGACGTACACGCTCGGGAACAGCTCTTTCAGGTTGATACAGGCAAGTGTGTGCTCAATGTCAGGCACAACACACACAGCAACCTCGTATTCGGAGGCCTTGTTGTCGGTAGCTTCATCTAGCGCCTTCTGGAACTCTTCACCAATTGGCAGAGAGTTCCATATGATCAGCTTGTTGGTCTCCGGGATACGGATCACAGCCATACGGTTGCCAAACTCGAGCTTATCAGCACGGCGGAACTCGACCGATGCGATGTGCGTGTTGGCATTGAGACGTCTGTGCATCGCCCTGAGCGGAGTTGGGTAGCCCATTGTGTGTGTTTTGTATTGTTTGTGTAGCTGAGCGATATGGGTGTGTGTGAAGGGGAATGTGGGGAGCCTTTATAGCGTGGGAAATAGCAAACAAGCGAGTATCTGAGGAAGAGAGCAGCCAAGAACCTTAATATACTTTGTCTGAGTTGGATGGATTAGAGACAGGCGGTGACAGCAGAACAGGTGATTTTGGTGTGTATTTATATATACGGATTTATAATCACTTCATCATAGCATGGGCCGAGGCTTGCTCGGAGTTATCCCGGCATAACCGGTGACAAGCGTTGATGGAGTTTATGCTGCTCATTGCTCTGTGAAATGCCTCATGTTTGGTGTTTATTGTTTGTATGAAGGTATACTGAACTTCTCTCTGGAATATATATAACCAATACATACGCCTACTCTTTATAACAGCACTTCGGCTCAATTGACGTATTCTGGCTGTGTCCTTAACACTGAGAGATAACCCTAAGCTTCAACTGCAAATACTGCATTCTACAATATTAGTCTAGAATTGTATTGTCTGCACAACTTCTCTGTGCTTGGACATCAATTGCCATATATTAGCCCCTTAGGTAGTGTATCCGCCGGTATCCAGGTATCCATGTTATATGTCCGTGTTTACCGCTAAATCCGAACAGCTCCGTAGATTACATATGTATTAAGCGTGTGTTCATTCGTCATATTCATTTTGAACCGAATTTAGTGGCAATCTTATGTTTTGCATTACTGAATTTTTCTTTCAGTGTACTCTTCTTTTTTTGTTGTAATAGCAAGTCTGGATTTTCAATTTCATTATCCTCTTCACGTACACGTTTCTCTGGGGTATTCATCAAAATTGGAACATCCTCTTTCAACAACTCAGTATGGATCATATCTTCCTCTTGTAACGGTTCTGTCATGATATCTTCGTTACTATCATCATAATCGTTAGAGCCAGTATCGTTGTCGATGCAATTGATAAGATCTTTACCGGAACTGACATCCTGAATCCTCTCCAAACATGGTCGATACGTTGTAACGATGTAGTTTGCTAGTAACTTGAAGTTTTTCCTGTTATCACCCTTTTCAATACCAACTAATATCATCTCAAGTAAGTCTAGGACTGTTGAGTAGCTCAGTTCTGGATAACCATTCAAAGAATCTAACAATGCAAACACTTCTTTCAACAAATCACCAGCTATGATCGACCTTGTATAGTATTCATCGTTTAAGAGAACAAATGCCTTCAAGGTTCTGATAGCTGTGAGTCGTAATTGCAATTTATGATGAGGTCTGATCAACATTGCTATCCCTTTCAAAATATCATTCTCCATGAAGAACGAGCGTGATGCCCCACGGTCAGAAGTACAGAATGTAATCAACTCACATAATGACATAAACAAGTCATCTGAGCCAGCTTTATCATCCAATTTAATCAATGGACCAAACAATTTTGGTGCGATTTTCTCATAAAAGGCACCGAAATATGCACCCGTGTCCAATCTTTCAGCTCTAGCCTCTTCACTTAAGAACCTTGGAGCATTGACGTTACCAATGGGGTCTAACAACACTTTCAAAGCTTCATATGCTTGGATTCTCAATCCAAATTCATCGGCTTCGAGTAAAAACCTTGTCAAAATATTCAACAATGTCATATCATCAGAGAGTGTCACCGATTTACTCAGATCTAACAAGGACGAATCATCGTTACCATAGTCATCTGCATCAAAACCTGTCTCCTCATCGTCATCCATAATATTACTGATCAATAACATGTCATGTCCGATAATAGCAACGATCAGTTCCAATGCATGAATCCTTGTCTCTGTACAATCATCAGTGAGAACAAATTCAATAATTCGAAGTAAACCTTTCTGTAATAAACATTTGTAGAATTTAGTTTTTAGTTTCGAAGTGCAGTTCTTGGACGTTAGGATGAATTGATGTAGGAGTTTGATTCCCTCCCGTCTTTGTTCAATAGCTGTGGATTCCTCATACATTGCAAACAACTCGTCAATGAAGTCACCAGCTTCTAGGAACTTTATGATATTCCCTTGGTTCATACAGATGTGTGTATGTAGCAGGTTATAAGTAGGGTCTTCTAATAGCCTGACAAGTACAACATCTTTCAAAAATTGCAGTTTGAAAGTCTTCTTAATCAATTTGGTCAGCTCCTCATCTTTAACGGGTAACAGCTCTTTGAAATTTGACTCATCAAGTAGCATCTTCCTGTGATTAGCTTTATATTGAGGGAAATCTGGATCGTACTCCAAGATGCCAGCTAGCCCCAGCATATAGCTATCCTCTTCCATCAACCGTATAACGTGAGCCTCATCATGGGTTATGAGTGCCTTGAGTATGAGACAAAGCACGTGGAGGTCTTTGATCTTGTGCTGTTTCTCAGACTCTTCGAATAACTGGATTAGCTTGTCGATGTAGTCGTTCTCCTGGATGAACTGGAATATGCTCTCTCTGTAGTACTGTGAGTTTGTATGCCCGTTGAAGCACGTCAACACGTGCTGCAAGTCCTGTGACGTTGGAGACTTCGGCGGGAAATCAATAGGCCCAACTATCAATTCTGTGATATCACCCTCAACGTCGTTGGACAGCACACTGACCAACGAGATCTGGGGAGCGAGTTTTGACTCGTGAACATGGATGATGAAGTCACACATCGAGGAACACCCCTCCTTCTCCTGGAAGGACAACGCGATGCTTCTGGCGTTCGAGTCTGTCCACACAATGAGTGTGTCCTGCTGCCTTTGGAACTGGATGGACCCTTCGATGGGGGCTTTGAGCAACTGCTCTTTGTCATCAAGCTCATTGCGGACAACAAGGTACGGGGCGTGGTCGTCTGTAACTTCGCCAAAGCAGTAGCCTGTGCCCTTGTCGATCCAGGCGTCTCCGAGGAGATACACCTTCACTCTGTTGAGCCGTTCTTCTTTCGTCTTGGTCATCATTCAGAACATGTGTGTGTGAATATGGAGTTGGTGCCTTCGAGACACCGCGTCGCGTCTTTCTGGGTGTTGTGTATGGAAATGCGGGTTTGTGGCGGAGAGTTTTGCAGGGTGTTGGTGACGCTGTTGACGCTGTTTATGGAGTTGATGCTGTTGATGCTGTTGACGGGTTACCACGTGACTTCTTTTCGTATCCGCTGAACAGCTTCGCCAGCTTCCCCATTTGAGACGCTTTGTTGTTGCTTAGGCGAAGAGAAAACCCGCGCTTCTACTCATTGGTATGGCCACGCCGACCTCATCACGGCCAATATACAACCCCTTGCAATCGTTACGCTTCATAGTATTAGTAAGCTCGGTCCAGTGTATAGCGAGAAAGCACAGCACACACAGTGCAGTGTATAGCAGAAAAAGAGCAAGAAAATTATCCACCAGCAGGCAAACCACCCAGCGGTGTCAGGGAGTGCTGTAAAGCAGTTATAATACCATCACCTCAATCTTCAGGTGGATCAACAGCTCTTGTCCTGTGGAACACGGTCGTCATTCCGGCAAGACCAGAGCCATCAACAATACAAGGTGGTGGCCTCGACTCTGTCTCCGTATCAGAGTTGTCGTTAGCATCGTTTGTGCCAACTGAAGAAGCACGACGTATGAGTTTGACACCACGGATCTCAAACACCCCCTGGGAATAGATGTGGGATTCTCCTGTGTAGTAGCCCCTCTGGGAGACACTCAAGTAGCGTAAGGACACTGGAATACCGTTGATTCTGATGTTCTTGCCCTTAACGTCATCTGGCGTGGTTTGGATCTCGAGTTCAAGTGTCTCTAGTTGAGTGAATTTTGATTCTAATTCGTCACCCAAGGGGAACTGCGAACCAACCTTGAAGCCATAGATATAGAGATGCTTCAGACAATACATCGACTCGAGTGATGGCACTTCAGGAACATCTGTGTCACGATTTGGCCAAACTTCAGAACTAAGACATGTCTCCATGGTCAGCTCTCTCAGCTTTGTAGCTTTCAGTAATCCTGTAATGTCAGCACCTGGTGCCCATATTGAGATGGATAACACTTTGATGGATGGATTAGAATCATTGATGAAGCCGAACTTGGTATCTGGGATTGTGGACGTGATATCAATGGATAAGAGCTTATCACCACCTGGCAGTAGCAAATCTCTATTAGTCTTATCGAATGGTAAGCAGCAACGACTCAACTCAAGAGTTTTAGCATTATCATACTTGAGCAGCAATAACAACTCATCAGGCACCCCGTTAATCTCTATAGATGTACAGCTGGACGTGAACTCCAAGTCGATCAACTTCTTCATAATGACATCTCTTGATTTGGGGTCCGGCTCAAAGGGGATTGCAGCATCTTCACAAAGCCAACGCCTATCGGTCATTTCAAAGAACTTCAGCTTTGGGAACTGGTTATTCTGTAGTACAGGAATGGTTTTCTCATAGACCAATGCTAATTTCTCCAATTTGGGTGCATGAAGTCCCACGACTTTGGGAGCTTTCTTCTTTCTTGAGAACGAAATGGACAAAGTCTTCGCATTTGCCATTACAACGTCCCTGATAAATCGGACATTCTCCAAGTGCAAATGCTTCAGATGTGGTTATAGACAGTTGGTAAAGCAAATGGCCACACCCTCAGATTCCCCAATGGACAGCCATCAATGACAAAGTCACAAGACGTTTCACACAAGAATAGCGACAATCTCTGAGCATTGAACAGGGACTTCAGCAACGGGTCAGAACACCTCTCCAGACGCAAGTACACCAAACAGTCAGCCTTCATCCAACGGAACGGTTGAGTTTTGCTTGAATAGAGAACGTTTCTGGTCTCTTTAACCATGTATTCCACACTCTCAACAAACTCAAACAGCTTGGTCATGGCATGGCTTCCCGATAGGCCCTTCTCGACGTAATCTTTATAAGTAAGAGTATGTCGCTCAACATCAGGGAAGTCAAACATGTAGGGCCTCTCGTTGTGGTCGGTGACCAGGACAAAGTTCTCATGGAGTGAAGGGAAGGCCTTGACTAGTGCAACAACGTCGTAGCACTCCAAGTTGACACATGTTTGGAAGAAGAGCTCCGGAGGCAAACGCGAGAAGAAATTGGACATCCTTGCACTCTGGCAATAATTAAGGGGCTACTGGGAGTGCTGACTGGGTGAAGTAAGTGGTGTTGAGCGTATTTGAAGGGATGCTTTGCTCTTGGGCGCGGCCAAGACGTGGAGTACATGGCGAGGACGATTTGCGGGGTGATCTTTTCAAAACTACAAATATCCGTATATTCGTGGAAGTGTGCAATTTAGAACATATAGGAGCACATTATCTGTTTTTTTTTTCTACAGAAATAGGCCTAGATAAACAACCACCGTTGCCTGGCCCCTTATCAACCCGCTTTAGGGAACCGATTTTTGTGCCAAAGTCGCGGATGCGGAGTTCCGAAGGTGGGCCATGCTGATGGAGAACAACCAAAATAAGGGGCCAAGAGAATCTCAGATGGTACTTAGTGAATGTGATTCTTCTCTGTTGCTGTGGAACACCTGAGAATCGTCAGCAAACCTGGTTTTCACAGCTATCCAGAGGAGACGGATTACAGCTTCAAGACCTGGTCACAGCCTTGGTACTGGAACTCGTCAATGCCATACTTGTCTGCAAACTCCTTGCCGATGAATCTCCCACCAACGTAGTGTTGTGTCCTTTGCGAATCAATGCATCTAGCAACCGGTTTCGGAGCTGTCAAACTAATTAGAACCGACGGATCACGAATCCCGCCTTGGACGAAACCCTCATCAACGTCCCATCCGGAAGGGATATCAACAGAGAGGATAGGAACATCACACGCATTTATGGTGTTAATGACGTCGGAGAATGGTGCACGTATGGTTCCAGCTTTGAAAGAGAAACCGAAAATGGCATCGATGATCAGCTGGAAAGTGGATATCGAAGAAAGATCAGAGATGAACTCAATGTTGAGGCTCCTCAATTGGGTTTCAAGACCTTGGAAGAGTGGTTTGTTTGACGGTTTTGGATAGTATATTGATGGCTGATATCCCCAAAGCTTCAAGTGACGAGCAGCGACAAGGCCATCTCCTCCTAGTGGTAGGTTAGTACCGTGGTTGTCTTCATGCGATGGGGTGAGAACAGACATACCGTTATTCCCCGGACCAACGACAACAAGCACCTTTCTGAGATCAGGAAATGACTTGTAAGTAGCCTCAGCAACAGAAAGGCCCGCAAGTTCCATCTGGAGCTGATGTTAGTGTCGATTCAGGGGTTCTGGTGATCTTGACCCACAAGTTGATCGATGGAGAAGCCTCCAGTACTCATAAGCTCCTGGTCAACCTGAGCAGCAAGCTTGGCAGAGAGAACTTTGAAAGACATTTGAGAAACTACTCGAGTATTGTAATAGAGTCAATTCAATCAGGCAAACTCGGTTGATTGACCTGTCTTTGTGTGTGTAGGGAACAAAAATCACGCGAGCGCAGACTCGGGGTGGAAAAATGATACGAGCCACACATCTTAACCAGTTCTAGATAAACTATTCATTCATTAATTCATAACAGTTATTGATAGCACATAAAGTTCTAGATAAGAGCTCCAAAATCAGATGAAATGCTCCATCTACTTCTCCCCGAGCTTAAGTCGTATGTATGACAGATCCTCCTTCAACATACCCTTCAAGAATGCAATTTCCGTGTCTTTATGCTTGTGACCTTCTTCAAGCGAGTAGATTTCCTTATCTTTGGAAGCCAGTCGTTCCTCCAGCACCGCAATCTTCCGTTTCAAAGACTCGACAACGGCAGATTGTTGTGTCGCAGCTGGCGTCTTTGCCGAGCCTTCATACCCAGCCAATTTGAGGAGTTCTTCTTCCGGATCGGCCTCCTCATTATCTCCATCCATCTCCTCGTCATCATCGTAGAGGTCTGGCACATGTGGCCTGAGATTGCTTGTATTGTAGCCAAGAACTTGGTTGACAGCTTCCTCCAGCTTAGGGAACTTGATGAACTGGAGCACCTGATCATCCTGAGCCTCGGTGAAGTCTGGCGTCCAATCTTTTGAATTGTGCTTGCTTTTCTTGAAATACTTGGCAAACTCCGTTTCTCCGTGGTTTAGTCCGTGCTGAATACGCTTATACTTCTGATACAGCTGATCTGGGGTCCTATCCTTGAACCCTTGACGTAGCCCTTCATCGTTGAACAGGATGGAGACAATCTTGAAAAGGTCAATCAGCACCAGGTTTGGGTGTTTCTCAGACAGCACTTTGTATGCCTTGATGATATACAGCGTCTCATACCGAGAATAGAGAGGCTTCTTGACACCAACACCTTGCAGCTTTCGTGATCTCTTTGGCTTCGGAGTACACGAACCGTCCCTCTGCGGTGTCTCGCTATCACGCCTCTTCTTGGACGAGTCTGTCGCATCAACAAGGACATCACTTGCAGATTGCAGCTCCACAATCTCCGGCTTCTCATCTTCACGCGGTGATTCCCTCGTGGTGGAATCCGGGGTCAGGATGGTGTCTGGGGAGATGGTGGCGTTGTCCTCGTGCTTGAGCTCTTGAGACACTACAACAGTAGCCGTCTCCGGTACAGCCAATGTCGGAACTGGCGTGAGCGAATCCACAGCCTCAGACATCGTTACTATGTGCGTAGAAGATAAATCAATTGAAAGGAGCGAGGTCTTTCCTGTAACTTGAGCTTTTTGGGGGTCGTCTATGTGCCCAGGAAACGATAGGAAAGGTGTTATGGGCCAGTGAGACAGTGACAGTGGAAGAGCAACGTCCGTTGTCGGGGAAATGCACTTATGCGGACTTTTTGTGTGTGTGTGTGTGGCTGGGGAGCGTCTTTTTTCTGTGTGTGCGGGAGGTGTCACCACTTTGATGGTCTCTGCTGATGTTTCTGGGGCAGTCGTAGCAAAGCTCGGATGTCGAGAGACGCTTGTGTGGGGGTCGCGTGGGGTCAGCTGCTTGATTGATTGAACCAATTACTGGGAACAAAAAGCAATTTATATAATGGTGTAAAAGGTCGCAACACAATTCTAATCTGGATGGAGTTTGTCATCGCGTGGTGTTGCGTGTATGTGTGGTTTGTCCAGTTTGGAGCCCTGGCCTCTGCCATTTAATATCGTGCCAGTGACATCTGCCATTTTTATCAGTGCCAATGGCTATGGAGCCCTGGCACCCAAGTGGTGTCCGGATGTTCTATTTTAGGCCAGGTCGCGTTCTTTCGCGCGACGCGTCCGTTAACTGAATTCCACGCGGAAACATCACCGGATCCAACTTGGAGCTGCTTTTGGGAGTACCATTACTTACTCATAAAAGACACAAATTGATACACTTACTTCCCGGGATGTCAAGGCTTCTCAGATACAAGAACGATGCCAAACGTGGTATCAAGTACACCATTATGGTTACCGGTCCTTCAGGTACCGGTAAAACGACCTTCATCAACTCTCTTCTGGATACAAGCTTGCTGCCACATCGCTATCAGCCGCTCGGATCCGTTCCACAGGAGCCTACAGTGATGTCCTTTGTTGGCGACTCCAACTACAACTTTGACTCCAGAGAGTTCAATCCACACCAGAAACACACCGAGTCAACTATCACAATCACTTCCTCCACAATCGATATCCACGATGACGATGGCACAAAAGTCCAGCTTACAGTGATTGACACACCAGGGTTCGGTGATAACTTGGACAATGAGATCTGTTTCACTGAGATTGTCACTTTCTTGGAACAGCAATTCGATCAAGTGCTGGCTGAAGAGACGAGAATCAAGAGAAACCCAAGGTTCGAAGACACAAGAGTCCATCTCTGTCTCTATTTCATCGAGGCAACGGGCCACGGTCTCAGAGAGCTGGATGTGGAGTGTATGAAAAAACTATCGAAATTTGTCAATGTTTTGCCAGTTATCTCCAAGGCTGACTCTTTCACTTCCGTTGAACTTGAGGCCTTCAAGAAGAATATTTTGTACGATATTGCTAAATACTCTGTCCCAGTTTATCAATTTGGCTTTGATGAAGAGGAGGATGACATTGAGGTCATCGAAGAGAACAGAGCCCTTAACAGCATTCAACCATTCGCTGTGATGGGATCCAAGGAGAAACATGAGATCGACGGTCAAATGAAATACGCTAGATCTTATCCATGGGGAGTTATCGACATTGAAACCCAGTCAGACTTCTTGACCTTGAAGAACGTGATATTTGGATCCCATCTTCAAGATTTCAAGGACTTGACAACGAACTTCCTGTATGAAAACTACAGATCTGAGAAGTTATCCTCCGTTACAGAATCTGAATCAAAGAACTTCGAAGCCGGCAATCCATCATTATCTAACCTGGCAGCCCTTACGCTGGAAAGCTCACAAGATGAAGTGAAACTGGAAAAAACAGAGTCCCTTGCGGAGTCGAAGATTTCCGTACCAGGCACACCAAAGGCAACTGGGTCAAGTTCATCATTCAAGCCAGATCTTCAAAATTCTCCAATCAAGGAGGTCTATAAGTCCATCAAAGAGGACAACGAATCCATCATATCCTCAATCAAAAACTCACCAAGACAACCATATTCACCTGATCCATCTAGAAACAAACTCAGAGTCATGTCCGAGACCGTTCCATACGTGCTCAAACACGAGAGAATCTTGTCGAGACAACAAAGATTACAGGAACTGGAAGAGAAAGCCGCCAAAGAGTTGGCAATCAGAGCAGCTGCTTTGGAGAAGAGAGCTGCTGAGCTGAAGAGAAGAGAGAAGTTGCTCAAGAGTGGTTCTGTTGGATCATTAAAAAAAGAGGAAACGTTGACAGATTTGTCCTCAATTGTAAAGGGTGAAAATTGAACAATTATGAATCTGCGACGTGTCAAAGACACTTGGTTTCTGTATAACGATGTACTACACGTTTTTTACTGCTTTATACCCCGCCGATATGAACCGATGTGGTATTTAAATTATCTCAACCCATATTAGTCTGAATGCTGAAAGACACCGTTGGGAATTTGGTGATCTCCGGTGTCACTAAGCTATTTACACCGAAACTCTTCAAAACACCCCTAATGATACCACTCGGTATCCACAAGTAAGCCCTTGCCTTTTCCACAGTATCGTCAATATTGAGAGGGGAGTCAAATCTCTGAAGCATTTTGAAGGCGTTATCAATGAGCACAAAAGTGCCTCTATGGTTTGTTCTCAAATTATCCATCTGCTTCCCATATAGCACTTTCCAAACATCACGACAGATAAACTTCATGATGTTTAGCAGTTCCAAGTTCTTCAGGATTTCATTCTGAGAGTTGTGGTAGATCATCAGTTCAGAGAGTCTCAGTCCTATGCTATAGCCGTAGTTCTCCACTCGATAGTTCACATCCTCAGAGTTGAAATATTGGCTCTCAAATATCGTAACATCACCAGTGGATTCATCTTTCAGTGAAAGCTCAGCAATGGTACTATCGAGTTCGTCTCGTTGTTGTTTCGTGGCTTCCGTAGTTCTGATCGCAAGCGGGACGATCTCGTTGAGCAGAAGGTCCAAACACGTTGCGTTTATCTGGGAGCTGGCTTCGGTCATTTGAATGTAGATTTTACGTCTAGTGATCTATCAGGGAGAGATTCTGGGGGCAAAATCAGTCGTTCGGATATTTGGCGTTTGTTTTGCAGGTTGAGGTTGCCATTCCCGCTCTAATGAAAAACAGTTGGCTGGAGTCGCGCACTACGTATCGTCGTGAACTACATATTAGAGGAAGCCAACGAAGATCTGGAGGAAAAGCGTTAGTGTTACAAGGAAAAATGAAAGCTTGGTCGATGTTCTTCTATGCTCTAAGAGGCTTGATTCTAGCTATATGTGTCTCAGTACCGGAGACGAATTGGATTGGGGGAGTTGGTTCACCGGCTCCTTCGAGGAGGGCACAGAAAGCATCGTACTCGGGTTGACATCTGCTTCTGTGCTTACGGCGTCCAGAGCTTTTCAGATATGGATTGATTGTAAGATTCACAACTCTGAGAAGCTAGCTTTCAATGCGTACTACTGTGTTGCTACTTTAGTGAAAGAGTGTCATCTAGTGTGATACGTTCCTCAGTAGCGATTAACTTCTCAACAAAATCCGGCATGGTGTAGTGGCTAGCACAGTTCGCTCTCACCGAGCAGACCGGGGTTCGATTCCCCGTACCGGAATTCTTTCTTTTTTGCATTTTTGTACTTTGTATTTGATAGTTATTTGTCCGCCCAGCAGTATGGAAATTGATATTCTACGACTTTTTGGACCCCTGCAAAATACGCTATAAAATCTAGAAGTCACTCAAAAGAGACCGAGTTCAGGATCTTGTTATTTGTTATCGCCTTTTGATGTCCAGGTGTTTTGATTAGTGAAAGTGCGCGGGCTCATAAAAAACGCGACAGCAGAGTTACCTTTCGAACAGTCAGCGATAACAACCTACCAAGTTTCAATCCCAAAACTTCAAAGAAGATGACCGAAACATTGACTTCAAAACAGTACATCGAGAATGAGAAGCTCATAAATGAGGAGTTCAAGATTTGGAAGAAATCTGTCCCACTCCTCTACGATTCTATTCAATCCTTCGCTCTCCCAACGCCGTCATTGACCGTTGAACCACTTCCAAAGCTTGAGCTTTCCACTGACAAAAATGAGGTCGAGGCCAAGTTTCTCATGGGAACGTACTCCACTACAGCAGACAACTTTGTTGAACTTTACTCTGTAAAACTCCCAGCACCACTGTCTACCGCTGGGACGGAGCCAACCCCCATCCCTACTGGTCCATCACTCAAACCACGTTTCCAGATTTTGCAGAAATGGAAACACCCAGGAGAAGTCAACAAAGCAAGATATAACGCTACTCTCGACCAGTTTGCTACATTCACACATTCCGGTGATGTTAAAGTGTGGGGATTCAACTCTGATGAACCAGTGACTACACTCAAATATCACACCAAGGACGGGTTTGGTCTTGAATGGGCACAAGACGGATCCTCAAAGTTGCTCACCGGCGCTGAAGATGCCAAGATTGCCCTTTGGGATGTCCAGAAGCCATCTGCGCCACTCAGCGTGTATGAACACCATACTGCCATTGTTAATGACTTCTCTTGGAACGCCAGTGTGCCTACACTTTTCGGTTCTGTTTCTGATGATGTATCAGTTCAATTCGTTGATACAAGAAGTGAAAACAAGAAACCACTGATTTCGATCTTTGAGGCCCACAAGGATGTTATAAATGCTATTGAATTCAACCCGAAACTGTCGAATTTGTTCGTTACCGGCTCTGCCGATAACTTGATCAACGTTTGGGATTTGAGAAACACTAGCGCTCCAGTGAGAGTGTTGTATGGTCATAACGGTGATGTCAACCAGCTGAAGTTCAACAGTGCTGAACCGAACCTACTCGCCTCTTCTTCGAGCGACAGAAGAATCCATATATGGGATTTGCAAAACTTGGATGAGGACTTTGATGCTGACGACTACATCAAGAACGACCGTGACGATCCATGTCTCAAGTTTGTTCACGGTGGCCACTCATCGAGGGTATCCGAGTTCAACTGGTTACCAGATTTCCACTCTACTATCGTCAGTGTCGGTGAGGATGGTCTTGTCGAGGTATGGAAGCCACATATCGAATTTGAAGAAGATGAAGAAGATGAAGAGGAGGAAGAAGAGGCGGCTGAACCGGAGCAGGAAGCAGCCCCAGAAGAGGAGGAAGGCGAAAAAATGGACGAGGACAAGCCAGAGGAGAAGTGAGCTTTCATGACTGATTGTGTGTAATATACAATAATGATATTCTGTGTACTTTAAATGCTTCAGTTGTATCTTCAATGTCCGTTCTCGTTCTTGGGCCTCCGCAGCCTTGGTCCGCGTCTGGATGAGAAAAAAACGCGACATAAACAAAGCGCTGCGTTTATCAAACAGACTCCATCAACAAACCTAAATATTCCTTAACATTTCATAGCATTTTTCCATATAGCTCCACGGTTCGGAAACAAATTAATGAACTCAGAACACGAACAGGAACGACAGCGTTCATCAGACTACGACGCTGGGAAGTCGAGCCAGAGCGTACCGTCACCACAGCCACAGCCAACGACAACGACAACGACAACTACCAAAAAACAACCCGTGAAAAGACAGCCAAAGAAGTCATCAGCAGCATCCAAGTCATCTACTCCTTCAGGAACCGCAAAGAAAACCAGCAAAACAAAGAGCAATAATTCCAGACCCACACACCCCAAGTTCCCTAATCTGCCATGGCCCCGCCAGACAGATAAGTATAACCAGAGGAGCGAAGAGGTCTTCTGTCTGTGTCGTGAACCTGATAATGGAACTGTAATGGTTGGTTGTGATGGTTGTGAGGAGTGGTTCCATTTTAGATGTGTCAAGATCAACCAGAAATACTCTGAGCTGATGGCCAGTTACTTCTGTCCATACTGCCAGCTGGAGAACAAAGGATCAACGCTGTGGAAGAGAAAGTGTGCCCTTGATGGCTGTTTCAAGCCTATTTCAGGCCCAACTTCCAAATATTGCTCCAAGAATCATGGTCTCGCCTACATTAAGAGTAAGATTCAAACGTTTGAGGAGAGAGCTGGCAAACCGAGAGATGGAGACAGTGAGGATGACCGTAAGGAGTTGACTAAGGCTCAATTAGTACAGTTGTTGAGACATGCTGGGTCCTTTGAGAATCTGAAGGGACTAGGTCAATCCTTCCCAAACCCGCCAGTTGTACTTGACAAAGAACCTAGGTTGTTGAATATCGATGCTCAGATTTCGAGTTTGGAACAAAAACGTACTTTGGAGATGCTCAAGAAGAAGTTGTTGGCCAAGTCCCGTGATAATGTTAAAAAGCTTAGCGAGGAGATCACCACTGCTTCCACAGATGCTACTGCTTCCAAGAAGAAAGCCAAAAAGATTGAGGTTTGCGGATATGACACGATCTTCAACAACAGCACAGAGTACTTCCAAGGGATTGATGAGTACTCTTTGGCTTCTAATAATATCGATCAACTTAAAGAAACATTTATATCCATGCAAAAGACGGATGAGGATGATGGCGATGAACCAATGGAAAATGCATATCCAACCATCTGTCTGACTGAAAGGAAGAAGTGCCTGAAGCACAACGCATGGCAATCGATGATTAACGATGAGACCGATATGAACATTGCAAATATCAACAGAGAGATCCAGAAGCTCTCTGTGCAGAAGGAGAAGATTGAAAGGGTGTTGAAGACCGATTACTATGAGAAACTCGCGTTCGAGAAACAGAGGCAGTTGCAGGCTAATGGGCGTGCTTGACGGCATGCTGGCGTCCAATTGATGACTGTCACCACGTTCTGGAGTTTGTAGCTTTACGTCACTCATTGGGAGCACGCCAACTACATTGGCTCTGCCCTTTTTGTCTGACCCTTGCACCATCACGCTCCTACTTGTGTAGCCGGTAACCCCGCCGATGATCGCCAGCGGCCCCACCGATCACCGATCGACCGATTTTAATCCTCGATAACGACAAGAGGAATTCCAGTGGACGACACATCACTCACATTCCCTTCACCAATTGGGCTCATTAAAAGAGACTAAGGCATCCGCACCATCGCAGAGGCTGTGGCGTGCGGCCCGTACCGGCTCCCCAATTCCAGACCAATCGTCTCCGGCGGCTCCACCCACAAACCTCACCAGCACAAACCATCGGCGGTAAGACGACACAACGGGCGGCAAACCAGGTAACCACGGCTACTGTCACCAGACTGGCTGTTTTATCCTCTGAAACACACAATCCGACCCCTGCTTCTGAGCCAGCTCTTCCCCTGCGCTAGCCCCAGCAAAAGACCATAACTTGTCATTAGAACCACCAACCAGGCTGTGTTTACTAGCCCAACTTGCTCTGCCGAACAAACAGCCACCATACACTTCAACTACGACGAAAACTCCCGTCACTTAGACACGATGGCTTCCCGGACACGCAAGATCTCCGTGTGCGGTGCGCGTGGTGTCGGCAAGTCGACTCTCGTGGTTCAGTACGTGGACAACTACTTTGTGGAGTCGTACTACCCAACCATCCAGAACCAGTTCAACAAATCCGTCAAGTTCCGTGACCAGACGTACGAGGTTGAGATCATGGACACAGCGGGCCAGGACGAGTTCACCATCATGACGGACTCGACAATAGTCCACGGCTATCTGCTCGTGTACGCCATCAACTCACGGTCGTCGTTCGAGCTCCTGCCCGCCATCAGGGACAAGATCCTGGATTCCACCGGCTCGGACAAGGTTCCTATGATTCTCGTGGGCAACAAGCTCGACTTGGAGCGCAAGGTGAGCAAGGACGAGGGTGCCAGATTGGCCAGAGAGTTTGGTAACATCCCGTTCATCGAGGTCTCCGCCAAGCTGAGCCAAGGCGAGCAGGACATTGGCAAAATCTTTCTGGCTCTGCTTGAGCAGATCGAAGGCGAGAAGATTGATACTACGAATGAGAAGTGTGTCATCATGTGAGTCTCTCACTTGTTTTTATACGGTATTGCTGTGCCCTCTATCTTATGACCTTTTTATGCATCGATTTGCTTGTTGATTCATTCTCTGATTACTGTTTAGGTGCTTTTCACACACATCAACACACGGTTCTTGTTTTGGATATCGTGTAACCAGCGCTACAAACATAAGCTACCCATAAGCGCAAGTACAATTCATAAAACCTATTTACATTGTGCATCATATGGGACTGATGCTCCGACCAGTCCCCAATTACTGAATTCTGTTTCTGTATCTTCTAGTACAATAGCTTCTCAATACCACAGTTCAGCCTTCTTCAGCAGCTTCGTCACCGTTTCGGTTGGCTGAGCACCAACCGAGAGCCAGTATTTCGTTCTGTCAAAGTCAAGCTCAACGTGCTTCTCCAGCTTCTTATTCTTCTCCCATGGCTTCAGAGGTGGAGCGATCGGGTTGTAAGTTCCTAGCACTTCGATTGGTTTCTGATCACGGCCAATCTTCTTCTTTGTGACAACGATGTTGTAGACGGGTTGGTTTGTTCTGCCAAATCTGGCGAGTCTTATTCTGACGAGACCTTTGGTCATTGTGTGTTTGTGTTTTTTATGTGTGGAATGAGGTGGGGCCCTGGAGAACAACGAGCTCCTCCACAAGCAAAGAGATGATCTTTCCATGGCTTTTGAAGAAGTTTGACGTTTGTCGGACCGGAACTCGTGGGTTTCGCGCAAACCGGAACTTACCCGTTTGGGCGATCGCGATGAGCTGCAAGAAAAATTTCTGTAGGCGGAGAAGTGTGTGCTTTTATATATCTTTTTTATTTCAAGGGATCAACTCATTTCTTTGCCTCTCGGATTCCACATACAAACACAATGTCTGAGCAGGATAGAGAAATCGACTTGCTCGAGTTCGAGTTCAAGCTCCAGAAGATCCGCCAACAGATCAACTCCAAGCTCGAGAACCAGAAGCACCTTGCATTGGTTCTCTCCGCGGTTGAGGAGAACATAACATCGCAGAACAACGCTAAGTCCGCAGTTGCGTACTTTGTCTCCTTCCTCGCTTTGATTGAGCAATCTATAAACGCGGAAACCGATGAAATCACTGATCATACACTCGCCATCTCCGCTTCGAACCTTTTAGACCTCGTTTTACCGTTCATCCCAAGACCTCTTCTCAAGTCCAAGTTCCCAGAAATCCTTACAAAACTTGCTCCAGCAATCACAAACTCGGATGCTGACGCTCCACTCATCAAATCTGCAATTGGTGCACTTGAAACACTTCTGATCGCCCAAGATATCAACTCTTGGAACTCCACATCAAGTGTTAATCCCAAGAGAGGTTTCGGTGGTCTGCTTGAGTATTCCCTTGATCCAAGACCAAAGGTCCGTAAGAGAGCCCAGGAAGCAGTTCACAAAGTCTTGGCCAACCCACCTCCAGGTCCAGCCGTCGAACATGTCGCCAGTGGTATGGCTGCTGACTACGCCATCAGAGAGATTGTTGAACTTCTCAATACCAAGACAAATCAGAAGAACAACGCCGAACACACAGCTAAGCTGATTCACACTCTCCAACTTGTCTCATCCATCACATCTGCAAACACATGGCCAGCTTCTAAGACCGAAAACTTGTGTGATTTGCTGCTTGAGATCTCCAAGACGAACGACCAATACCTCGTTTCTGCTGCTTTCAACGGATTTGAAGGTCTGTTCAACTCTATGACGGATGAGATTGACAACGACAAGTTCATCAAGGTTCTCAACATCATCTTTGATCTGAAGCCATCACTAAATGACTCGCATCTTGCTGCTCCTTGGATTGCTGTTGTCGCCAAAGGTGTCACTTCTTACTCCAAGGTTGAGCCACTTCAGGCTGTAAAGAAGATTCCAGAGGTCTTCAAGATCCTCGTGCCATTCTTCTCTTCTGAGGTCTCTGACATCTACGTCTCCACTGCTCAGTGCTTCATCTCTATCATCTCTGAGGCTATTCCAGACCATTTCCTGCTCTTGCCAAATAATGATGACGTTACACCAGAGATATATGAAGAGTTCGACGAGGTTGTCTCTGAGATTGCCGAGATCCTGACTGAGCTGCTCAACGTAAAGTACGGTCAAGCCGTCAAGGACATTATGGAGGTCCTTGCAGCCTCCATTTCCAAGATCAGAACTAGAGCCAACCCAGACTTCCTCAAACCACTGGAGATCGTTGGTGAATGGAGAACTAACGAGGACTTCCAGTTCAAGGGCGAGGCTGAAGCTGTCATCGCTGCTGCTATCACTGAGCTCGGACCAGAAACGGTTCTTGGTGTGTTGCCTTTGAACTTGCTCGATCCTAAGAAAGAAGGTAGAGCTTGGATGTTGCCATTGCTTAGAGATAATGTTCGTTTCGCCAGATTGGGCTACTTTGTCGAAGAGTTTGTTCCATTGATTGAGGAGTTCCAAAAGAATATTAAGGGTATGCAAAAGAACTCTGTGCATGTTAAGATCTTCGAAACTATTGTTGATCAGGCCTGGTCTTTGTTGCCACACTTTGCTGACTTACCGTCTGATTTGCAAGAGGCATTCACTGATGAATTTGCACAGCAGTTGGCTTCTCTCTTGTACTCTAACCCAGAGCTGAGAGTCACTATCTGCCATGCTTTGAGATTGCTTGTCGAGAGTAATGTGACTTTTGCTAGCGGTGCTCTCTCTGAAGACAGACTTCTCTCCCAGGAGCTCTCTATTGAAAAGGCTAAATCTAACGTTGAGTTTTTGTCAACTAAGGCAGCCAACTTGCTTGCTGTGTTGTTCAACGTGTTCTCCCAGACGGTCCCAGATGCAAGAGGATTTGTTTTAGAGACAATTGATGCTTATTTGAGTATCTCCAACCAGGAGGACTTACAGAACACTTTCAACAAAGTTTCTGTTCTTCTCAAGAACGCCTTCGATGAAGAGTCCAAGCAGAAGCAAGGACAACAGCAGAAGGGTGTTGCTAAGCTTAGTGTTACCATGATGGATTTGGTTGTCGCTATGGCCAAGTACGTTCCTGAGTCTTCTTACAACGCCTTGTTCACCATCTTCACACAAACAGTCTCTTCCCAGGATCCACTTCTCCAAAAGAGAGCTTACAGAATCATTGCTAAGTTGATTGAGACACCAACTGGTACCTCTGCTTTGCAAGCATTTGCTTCTGATATTGAACGTGTCTTGATTCAATCTACCGACGGTGTCAACTTGTCTGCCAGAGCTGCAAGACTTCAAGCTATCTCCACAATGCTCAAGATCTTGCCGGATGACCACAAACACTTTATTCCAGCCATAATTTCAGAGATCATCTTGGCCACAAAGGACAACAACGAGAAGTCTAGATCTTTGGCTTTCGCTGTTTTGATTGAAATGGGTGAAGTTATGAGTAAGGGTGGTGTTATCAAGAACTCTTTGATTCCTGGTTTCGATGAGAGCATGCCAGATTCTGAGGCTTCCCTGTCTCAGTACTTCACTATGGTCTCTGCTGGTCTTGCCGGTGGTAACCAGCACATGGTCAGTGCCACTATCACTGCTATCTCTTGTATCGTCTATGAGTTCAGAGAGACTGTTGATATGGATTTGCTCGTTGAGCTGGCTTCTACTGTCAACTTGTTCTTGACTTCCAACTCTAAGGAGATTGTCAGATCCACCATTGGATTCGTTAAGGTTGCCACTATCAGTTTACCAGAGGACGTTGTGAGACCACAGTTGAAAGAACTATTGCAGCATTTGATGCGCTGGTCTCATGAACACACTGGTCACTTCAAGTCTAAGATCAAACACATCGTTGAGAGATTGATCAGAAGATTTGGATTTGACACTATCCAGGAGAACTTCCCAGAGGAAGACTTGAAGCTGTTGACCAACATCAGAAAGACAAAGGCCAGGGCTAAGAGAAGAGCTGCTGAGACTGGTGAGGATGATGGTGAGTCCAAGTCCAAGAGCAAGTACGGTAATGCCTTCGATGATGTCTTGTACGAGTCTGAATCTGATGAAGAGGATGCTGAGGCTGAAGAAGAGTCCAACAAGAGAGGCAAGAAGAAGTCTACACAGTTCATCTTGGAATCTAAAGACGAACCACTTGATTTGCTGGATCGCCAGGCCCTGTCCCATATCTCCTCCTCCAGACCAAACAGAAAGGGCAGAAAGCTTGATTCCTCGCAGTTTGAGAAGGATGGTAAGCTATTCTTCGGCGACAAGGATGCCCAGGAGGATGAAGATCCATTGAAGTCCATTACTTCCGGTATCAACGCCTACGTGGATGCCATCAAGAGCGGTCCTGTCAAGGGCCAGAAGAACAAGTTCAAGTTCAAGAGAGGCGCCAAGGCTGGCCAGGAAGACGACGATGACGAAGGTGATGATCTGGCTAAGCCAAGACAGGAGAGAAAGTTCGTGAACGGAAGTAAGGTGATGAAGCCTAAACAGAAGATGAAGGCTCGTAAGAAGTTCTGAATCAAGAAACTGAAGAAATTCCTCCGAAACTCCGAATAAAAGCTGGTAGTACCGCACTGGCTCCTGCTGTCTCACGGAAATTGCATCATATAATCAAACTGTACACTAGTAAACGGCATATATAATAGGGAAACTTGGTGTAGAATTGTTCAAGCTGGTGCTGGAAGAAGCGCGACGAGTGGAAAACACCCGGACACCACTCGTCGACGGTGGACTTTTTCACATTGGGCTTCCCGATGATGCGTTAAAGGCTTTGGTTTAAGCTAAAAAGCTCCTTATTTCACCTTTTTCCCAGCTTTTCCTGCCATGAGAAGAACCACGCCTCTCCATAAACTTACTAGGCGGCACATATCCGTCGCAGTAAGCGCTCCAAGCGCTGCGGAGCCGTCAGTGGCCGCCAAAGTCGAGACACCTGCACCGGAGGAGGCCAGCATTTCTGTGTCCCAGTTCATCAGTCTCGTCCACCAGCCCTACAAAACACGCCAAAGGGCTTATTCACCGCCAAAGACGATAAATATCACCGAAAATCAGCATTTCCAGGGAAAACCGGTCCGCTCGCTGCTCCAGGCCAGCGATTCCAAGGCTCTCAATGCGCATCTCTCCGCACTCCGCAAACAGCGGGACTGGGCCTCCGTCACAGAGGGCCTGGCCCGTCCAGAGATCTCTCTGTTGCTGAGAGTCCTTGTCCAGGCCCAGCTCCAGGAGCTTTCTGTGCTGAAGCAGCTCAACAACGTTGTGGACAAGCAGTCCATCAAATCCGTGAAAGCATCCGTTGAGAACGGCATTAAAGTCATTACATCTCTTCAGAACCACTTGAAACACACTGAGGGCTTCGAGTTCACATCATCAGACCTGGAGTTGCTGCTGGAGTTTGAAACTCTCAACAATCGCTACAGAGAAGCTGCCAGGCTTATTAGCTACATCGACTCCAAGAAAGCCTGCCACTCCGTCCAGTACTACAACCTCAAGTTCAGGGTGATGGCAGACACAGATCCGTCGCATTGGAAGTTTGGCAAGCAGACGATCTCTCCGGCTGCTTATCGTGGCTCGCTGAAGAACACGATTGCCTTCTCTACGCTTCTGCTGGAGTTCTCGAAGACCACATCCGAGTTCGTTCCGAATCTGGCTTCGCATAGAGAGATCATCTCTGGCTTTGCCAAATCTGGCGACCTATCACAGGTGAGAAAGCACATCAGTCAAATATGGGGCATAGAAGCAGGAGCCAGCGAGCCCAGCTTCCTCCTCTCGCCGACATCGGCGTTGTATCCCGATTTGGAGCTTCTCAAGACCATTGTCAGCATCTTCGGGTACAACAATGCCTCGGAGGAAGCCCTCCAGTATATCCAAAAGTTCACTCAGCACTACCACATTGACCTCCACGATGACACACAGATATGGAGACATCTGACGAGAATGTATGAGCTCCAGTACCAATCGTCCCCGGCTGAGCTAGCCAACCAGTTCACCAAGATGTGGTCATTCATGGAGTCCCAGCACGCGAGATTCACATCAGCACTTTACTACAAACGGCTCAGAATCCTCTCAGCTGCTCAGAGACAGGCTGAGCTCACTTCTGACCTGGCTCTGCTCAAGAAGAAGGCCCTAGAGGCACTAACATTGACCCAGAAGACTCGTATCCAAAACGTCCTCACCCAATACGTCCAGGAAATATCGCTGTCGTTATATACGTCATTGCCGGACGAAAAGGCAAAGAAGCTGGTGAGAGCTTACATTGATCGTTGTGCGGTGGACGAGGAGCACAGGAGCGAGCTTTTGTTGAACAGAAAGAGCGTGGTTGGTATGATAAAGAAGAACAAGGAGTCCTTTGAAGCTATGCAAAGGCAGTACGACGAAGAGGAGGACGAAGACTCCCTTTGGTGATTAATGGGATGTTATGAAAGGATGCGGCAAGTAATAGAATCATAGCTTAGAAGGATGTTATGGCTGAATGAGGCGATAAGAATCTGCATTATAGCCTGTCAGATTGAAAGAGACAAATACAGTAATTTGCATCACTGCCTGTAGAATTTAACACAATTATAAGCATCATCATCGCCTGTAGAGTCAAATAAGACAAACATTAGAAGAATATACATTTCACCTTATAGAATTGAACGAAACAAACAATAGGAGATTGATCAAAGGCTCCAGAATTGAGCAGTGAGCAATCTGGCCCCCAGAAGCTCTACCAACAGGCAGTTTGCTATGACAACGCAGAAAACGAGCAGATAATCATGTTAAAATGCCTGAGAGTGCTGGAACAATTGATATTGATGGAGACGAGATTCTCCGAGCCAATGGACATGAGTCTCTAGTGTCGTAGTCTGCGGACAGAATCATGGCCGTCATTGGTGAGCTAACAACAGCACAATTACACCAAACTGGATAAGTAAAGGCTGTACATTCTAGAGAATGGAGAAGATCTGCAGAATCTACTCCAATTCAAAGTAGAGTATTGACGACGACTACAGGATCAAGGAGATAATCGCCCTTGAATCAAGAAATCCACGCCATACAAAGCCGGAACCACCCCTCATACACCGCATCAGCAATCAAATCCATAGCAAGAGCACACAAGCCGGAGTAGATATCCAGCATGTTTCTGATTGGGAAGAGAAAACAGGGAGTCAGCATCAGAAGAAGAGATATCGCTGGATACACAAGCGTCAGCATAGCGTAAAGGAAGACACAACACGGAGCTGCAGCTGAGAGAGTAACGAATCCAAAAAGCGTAAATAGCAGATGTGTCAGCTTATTATACCAGTCATTGAAGAGTTGTATTGGCTCTAAACTCACTACAAAGCCAATTGTGTCTTCAACACCGCTGACGAGCTGTTCCAGGAAGCTGTCCGGGTGTGGTTTTGAGGGTTTCGGGGTTGAAAAGGTCTCATCTTGGTACGAGCTGTGCGAGTAGATGAGTGTTTGGAGAGCCCATTCCTCGTGTGGGAAGTTATCCGGAAGCTTTGATTGGCTGAGAAGTAACATGCTTAGCTGAGAGCTTCTGGGCCGTTGGTGGCCGAAAAATTAGTCGTATAAATGCGGAGTTGTCTCTGATCCTTACCCCGGATTCCTCGCTATACGTCTCCCGTCAGCGGAGATAATGTCGTCAAGTTATTCTATAAACATATTGAAAAAACTATTTATATATATTCAAAAAGAACTAGTCTCAACAACATTCTATATTCAAAAAGTACTCTCCACAACGTTCCACTTCAGCCCCTCAATCTCCACGACCTCGCCCTCTTTCTCCTCTCCGCGTGGGATCTTCTCAACCTCCTCGCCGGACTCAAACACCACAGTCCAGCCGTCTTCGCCCTTGAACCAGCGAACAACGCTGACCTTGTTTGTAGAGTGGTTCAGGACAGCACCCTGGGCAAAGTTTCCAATTCTGACAGACTTTCCCAAGAAACCCTCTTGTTCCAGATGATAGGCGATGGTTGGAGCAGAGGCCGCGACCTCAGCTTCGTCCCTAACATAATTGGAAGGCGTGCTCTTCAGTGGATCGATTGTTCTCCAGATCTCCTCGTAATCGGTCATCTTGCCGTTGTTCCAGTTCTCCATAGCACCTGTCTCGGATCTGTCGCCGTTCTCCAATGGCTTGAAATCGCCAACGTCGTAGGCCTCACCATGGTTCAATTCCAAGTGGGAGTTGATGTCGTGACGAAACTCAACTTTTGTAGTGCCTGGGATAGGGTGCTCAACACCGGTGATGATCCAGTCAATGTCAGCATCTGTTCCCTTGCCATCTGCTGGCAATGGTGTCTTGATACGCGTGTCAACGAAATGGAGACCTTTGGTCGTGAGAACAAGCGTATCGGTGTACTCGTGTGGGGGTTCTGGGATCCACTGGAGGGAGATTCTTGTAGAGACACACGACATGTTGTGGTTCTGTGTTTAGTAGCTTAATTTAGTGGCTTCAACAAAGATGTTGGGAGTTCTGCGGTGGAATACCACTTTATATATGAAGGATCTTTGGGGTAAAACCTTTCGAGACGGCCCGATGCGGAAATCGATTCCCGCGGTTGTTGATCGGAATTGATCGGAATTAGTCGGAATTTGCTAAGTCGGAAAGGAGCTGCGTAACCTTTCCTTTTTTGGCAAGTTCCGCTTTCATGACTCTCTATTGTGAGGAAATGCTATTCTCCACAGCTTTGTAATCGCCACTAACTGTTTATAAACAAGATATGTATTAGAACCAATCCTTTAAGTGCTTATTAGCAAGCTCACTAGCTAAGCATACCACAAGAGTTCACGCGGCACTGATCAACAAGGCGACACCAACTATCATCAAGATGTAAGGTGAAACAACCAACGCCACGCCCGTTCCTACAGTAGCAAACAAACCAGAGACAACAAACCACACTGGGAAAGTTGTCAACATTGTGATGGTGAAGATAACAACCATAACCGTCAAGAACAATACGCTTCGAGCGCGCTCGATCAGTTTAGCCCTTGCTGCGGAATCATAAGCCAGAACCAAGTACGAGCAGATAAGAGGTGGGGCTAAAACAACTGCTGGAATGGAAAGCATCATCAATGGATAATAGAAGAGGTATTTGGTTGGTGTTGATGGGGGTTTACGCTGATGCGTTGGGGTGGAAACTATAGGGACTGGAATGAAGTGTTGAACGGCAGATGAAGAGGATTCACGTGGAGATAATGGTTCTGGGTCGGTTTGTAAACGGACCTGATGTGTCTCTGTCATAATCCTTTGATTATTTGAAGATTATGGTGAGGTGTATGTTATGTTAGAATAAGATGATGAGGGGCACGAGATCGCTTGTTAGCCTGTAGATGAAGCATCAAGGGGTAAACTGGCCCTACCAGTAATTCACCTTAATGTATGGACTACAAACTATTAGTGAGAGGGGCTTTGCGTGCATTTCTGGAGAGATCTTGGTTCCACTTGTTTGCTCAGGACAGACTAGCAAGCTCAATCTCTTCATCTCTGGCTTTCACTGCGTCTTTTGTAGCTCCCTCTAATGTGGGTTGCCTCTTCACATGGATGTACAAACACCAGATTATAACAGCCCAAATACCGGAACAAATAGCCTCTATCATGAAAATTAAGAAACAGTAGTCCTTCCAATCACCGAATAAGTAACTATACTTACTCACTTCACCATTTATACCTTGTCTTATATCAAACGCAGAAGCGACGTATGCTCCAAGCCTCACAATCAAAAACACTGTCACAGTAGTACACAACACCATTATCAAGACTGAATACTGACTTTTGCGACGATATCTAAGAAGGTAATTCCAAGTCCAAGCAAGGATTACCATGAATAGGGCATAAACGACACAATACAACACCGCTGCAGCCTTCACCAACTTCTCTCCTGCGTTGAACTGATCTTGGATGATACCATTGCCAACAGAGCTCAGAGTAACTGTAGTGAAAATCAAGTACCAAAAGCTTGTTTGTATAACATCCCATACATCTCCATTCTTAAAGGCATCCCTCAATTGTAGAACTCTGAAGACTCTGATTTTTTTTACCAGATGGCCTCTCTCATAGATATTGACGGACTGAACAGCCTTGAAAGTTATTCCGATCAAAAGACCAGGAGCAACTGAAACCAAAACCGAAGAAGCAATGATCATGTTAAGATATCTCGAGCTGGAACTCCACTTGTCTCGATTCTCCAAGGTCTCAAGCAAGAGCACACCTGACACTATACGTGTTGAGTAGAGGAGAAAGAGTATGTTCAGAATACCCATAAATGAGCCATAAGCAGTCCGTGCGAGTCCGATAAGTGGTGGAAGTGTGACGAAAAGGTAGAATGAGTACAACGATACTTCAAGAATTGAGATCACTCTCCATACATGGGGGTCGAAGTTGACTGAGTACATTGGATTATAAGGTGTTCAGATGTATACCGCATTATTTATAGGGGAATACAGTGTGATCCCCACTGGGTTTAAATAGCTGATTTATGGAGAGAATAGCACAAAAATAAATGTTCTAATGGGCGAAGCTGGTGCTGATCGTGGGCTATGGTTTGTTAGTGAAGAAAATAAATCGACATGGAGCAACACAGCAACCTGCATAATTAGCCTGAGAGGAATGGCATATAATTTCGTGGCTATGAGTGTCATTAAGAGAGAAAAAGATCATAATACGTTCTAGACAAGACGACGCCGAGATGATGTAGAAGCCTCCCGGAGCTTCGCAAAGGGCCAGGCTACGGAGTCAACGAGGATTAACGACGTCTTGTACGTTATGAATACATATTCATGGGTCAGTTATACCACCAGAAAATAATCCTTCCAACAGTTCCTTACCGTTAATGTCCAACCTTATTATTAGCAAAGCTCTCAAGAGCAAAATCATAGAGAAGAAACTTGCCAAACCAACGGGAACAACTGCAAATACTGCAATACTATAGTAATCAATTGTCCTTTTCCTATTTCCGTTCTTGATGTCTAAGTTGCTGGTTACAAAACTCTGTAGTATGTAAGCACCTGTCAGCACCAATGAGATTAGAATCCAAGTGTGTAAAGCGTAAGAGCCTTCGGGGCTGAACAACGATAAGGCAATCTGTTCGATCGTAATCAGGAACATCGACATTGAGAAGACCCTCACAATAGCAGCAGAAGTCTGGTACGTCACAATCCATCTCACCATCAGCCCATCAATCACAGAATAAGAGAGATACGCTGCAACCAAACACCAGACACCAGCTAACAAGAACTCTGAGGGCGACGCAGTTGTCAACATTGTGAAGTAGTCCTGCTCAGCAAATTCTTGTGCCTTGAAAGAGTCCCAGCATGTCTTGAACGACTTGCATGCGTGGATTAGAGGCAGTAGAAGCACAATGTCTCTACACATTGCCAATGCGAGATGTTGTCGAGCATCAAGGAAGTTGAGCCCCAACGCCTTCAGATTCTGCTTACGTGTGAAAGCAGCAGCTCTATCGGCAATGTACTGTGCCGTGGAGACCCCTGGGCGTGTTCTTGTCGGGACCAAGGGCGGTGACGGTGATGAAGATGAGATTAGCTGTGTTTGTTCGTAGTCACGTGTGTGTCTCGACATAGTGAGCGATGTCTCCGACGTGGTGCGGTCTATTGACGATGACTGGTTCATCGTCTCAGCATAGCTCGGAATGTCGTCCTCGTTCACCGGTGGACGGGCCAGGAAAGGCTGCTGGTTGTGGAAAGTGTTATAGGAGCTCAGATTGGTTGCAGAGTTCGGCCGTGACGCTGACAATTGTTGCTGCTGGAAGTCTTCGTATTCGGAGTCATCTGGGGCCGGAGTCGGTGGTGGAATATCGGCATAGTTCGGTCGACTAGACTGTCGTCTTAGCCGTTGGCGGCTCATTGCGGTGGTGTTTTGTCTGGGAGATGAGATGAGATGTGACGCAAAAGAGCGTGTTTCACAGGGGTCTTCCGGGTCTTTTGGGGGAAAAAGTACAGCAAATGGGCGCTCTAGCTTGACAAAACGGGGGAAGAAAACAATCACAAAACAATGACAAACCCTGGCAATACTTGAGCTGATTTCTGGCTATCTGGCGCTTTGTAGTTCAAAAATTGACTCCGCTCGCCTCCTTTTCGCTTTGTTTACGATTCTCTCCTCTTCCCGCGCGCGATTGGCTGCTTCTGGCAGAGGCCTTCTACAAACAATTCATACAAAACACAGCTGAATTTTCTATGATTAAAGACAACGCCGTAGCAGGCTCGAGCCTGTGCCTAGAACTGGCAATCGGAAGAACACAATGCGGTGGTGGCGGAACACGAAGCAGTATTAGCCGGGAATGTGGCAGAAAGCAGGGGAACGGAATGGGGTATTGAACACAGAGATGAGCGTCGTTGGAAGCTGAAACGAGGCGAGTTTGGGGCAAACAGATGCAGGAGAAGGTGGGTAGGGTTACAATTTATAACGGGTCCTTTGGTAGCAGAAAGTATGAAATCACCAGAAACCAAGGCTTTTGCGACAGAGAGTGTAAATCACCAGAACTTGTACCAAGGCTTCTGCAGTTTCTTGCTCAGCGCCTTGTAGTACTCCATCTCGTTCCAGCAGTCTCTCCCCCAGTCGCAGCCCGCCATGTTGACCACGAAGTCTCTCTCACGCTCGTTGTAGAAGTATCTCGGGTCGTTGGCCTGCTCCGAGCACGCACCCGGAGGGAAGGAGTTGATGGATCGAAGCGGCAGGAACGCAGTTCTCTCCCTGATCCAGGCATGTGTGTTATAGAGAGTCTCCAGTGCGTCCTGCTCTTTGTGTTCCCAGGCCATGTGCATCTGCTCATAGAACACCGGATCCCACCAGATGTCCAGAAGAGCCTCTGCCCACCTGGATTTATGGATGAGGAACGAGCCCAGGTTGAAGCCGCCGCAGTCTTGCGTGATCAGGAGCTCAATCGGCTGGTCGTAGTCGACGAACGCAGCGTCCGTTTTGAGCTTCAGCGGATTGAAGTCCGTGAGCTGTCTTGTGGTGATGTTGTCCATTCTGTTGAAGATGTGTTTCTCGAGCGAGATTTGAGGCTCCATGATGTATGTATGCAGGTCCAGCCACCAGAACCACTCAGCATTCGGGTACTGTCTGAAGGTCTGCTTGAGGATGTCAACCTTCTCCCAGCTCTCTCTCCACTCGTGAGAATAGCGCTTCTTCATCGTCATGTCCTTGATGGCGAGGCCATACCCGTGACGGTTCGCATAGTCGCGCTTGTTGGCTATGGAGGACCTCTCAATCGACCATTCCTGTGCGCCTTTCCACTTCAGAACACCACCACCTTCGTTGGCAGCGAGGATCAGGACCACTTTGGGACCCGTGAGCTTGAAGTGCGGCACAAGCGGGATCGAGGTGAACAGCGACAGAAACAGAAGCGTCACTATGCCGAACACGAGCTTCTTGTGGTGGTTGAGGATGGCGATGATCTTGGCGGTGCGGGACGCAGAGGACGGGAACGCAGACTTGTCCAGCTTGAGATTGGACTCGACGTCCTTGTCCACGTACACCATAGCTGGTTGCTGTTGCTGTTGTTGTTGCTGGGGAGGCGTGTGGGAGCGCTGGATAAAAATAGAGGGACCCTTTGATCTCGAGATCAGTGAACAAAAAATGGAGGAAACAAAGGCGCGCGGCAAACGTGTGCTGGTCCTGTGCTGGGCGTGTGGTATGTGCCCCGGGATAGACAGTGGAAACTCCTGGATTGACTCTGTTCGTCGGCAGGGTTTGGTTATATGTTTTTGTCTCAGAAAAAGGCCCCTCGTATGGCGACTTTCCTTAAAGGAATCAGCAAACGCGCCCTCGCGAACACGCGGTAGTGGTGTCCGGGTGTCATAAACAAACGTACCCCAAAAGGCTAATTCCGGCGACGGTGCCCTCGGAAATCAACGCCAATTGTGTCCGTGTCTGTGACTGTGTTTCTATTCATGGAACTTTACGATTTTTGTTGAGCTCTGTCTTTATGTGCCATTATCAAACTGAAGTGTCTAAATATCCAAAAAGACACTGGGAAACCGAAGAAGTTTGGCTGTCTGCCCGTAGGTGATAGAACACCCGGACACCAATTTAGCGAACAAAAGAGTAGGAGCTATTGTAGCTACAGAATTGTACACAAAAAAACAAATATTAGTACTATCTATATATACACACACTTATAGCCTCAGTTCAGTGCTCTCATTGTCAGTTCGAACGCATAGAAAGTTGCAGCGTTTGCTGGAGCAGCTCTGAGGATCGTTGGTACGAAACCTTTGAAGAAGCCTCTAATACCCTGGCTCTTGTAAACTGTTGTAATGACATCTTTCATGCCTCTGTATTGAGGTTTCTCCAAGTTGTCTGTCTGCATTCTTCCTTTGACGAAATCAATAGGGTACGAGGTCAACCACATCGAGTAACCCGAAGCAGCACCATACAGGCATAGTCTCCAGCCTGGGATATCTTTTCTTTCAAGTTTATTTTGACTCATGTCCCTCTTGACCAACGCTTCAAACGTGAGGAAGTAAATACCCATACCATGGCCTTCTCTGATAGTGGTTGGAACGAAACCTCTCATTATACCAACAAATCCAGCTCGTTGGTAAATGCTTTTGATCATATCCAATGGACCTAATTTCCCCGAGATTTGCGTTTGTAATCTGGTACGGATATGCTCAATTGGAGAAGCCAAAACAGAGTTGCAGATACCAGCAGCCATACCACTCAGATAGAACTCCTTACTATTGAGTTCTTTACCAGCAAAGACACTTCTCTTCATATACTCATTCACGGCAAATTGGATAGATACACAGGCACCAACACCCACCAACGGGGTCAACGTACCTTTGTAGAAAGCCCTTGGTCCTTCTTCCTTGATGAGCTTCTTGACAACATCACCAGCGCCGTTATATCTGCCAGTCGTGTCACTTTGAAGACGAACTTTTGTAGTGTCAAAGGGCTGACCAACGAGAACCTGGGCAATACCACCAACTGTTCCGGAGAAGATGTCCTTGGCCACACGGAAACGATCCGGTTGTTCAGCAGCTTCAATATCCACAAATACCGTCTCCTCAGTCATTGTTTTACACAGAACTCTTCGGAAAGTGGTGGTTTGGGAAGCTTTTCTGCCTATCAGTGATTTAATCTCTGCCCCGTAGGATCTCCATCAAACAGCTGCACATGTGAAAAAAAAAAATCGGATCCGAGTCAAAGGGTCCTCCCGAACGGAGTCAGCAAGCGAGGTCGCATATACCTACTAGGAATCTGTGCACAGTTACAAAATTCTTTGGAAAGTGACTTTATTGATTTGACAATTGCATTGGTCAATGAAATTGAGACCGGTACTGGGGCCTAAGATGCTTCGTGCCCACTCTCTCTATCTTGAACGACTGAACCTCATTATAGAGCAAGATCTTGTAGTCGTTTATGCAGCGAGCATCGTTCTCATAACTGAAGTCGAACACTTCGGGGCATTCGTGTTCTTCACTTGGATCTCTCACTTTCCTTAAGAATGGGTGGGAGAGAGCCTGGTCAACTGAGTAGCGTGTGTATGCATCCCAGCATAAGAGATGGCTCAAGAGATCAAGAGCCTCGTTGGAAGCGAACGGATACACATCAAACCACGGCAACGGCTTGTAGTGGGTCAACGGGTTGGAAAACTTGTCGTACACTGCTTTTGAGTTGTATCTCATAACAACTGCTGTTGGCGGGGATCCCAAGATCTTGGTTATCTCGTTGATCTGGGACAACGAGTCGGCACCGGTGAAGAGAGGACGACGACCATAAAATTCACCAAAGATACAGCCGATTGCCCACATATCAATAGCCTTGGAGTAAGTGCGTCTGCTCAACAAGAGCTCTGGGGCTCTGTACCATCTCGTCGCAACATAGCAGGTAATACGTTTCAGCATGTACTTGTTTGAGATTCCTCTGGCCAAGCCAAAATCACCAATCTTGAGACAGCCCTGGCCAGTGACTAATATGTTCCCTGGTTTCAAGTCCCTGTGGATAACATCAGCAGTGTGGATGTATTTTAAACCACAAAGCATCTGGTACATAAAGCTCTGAATGTGGAACTCTGAGAGTAGAACACGTGACAGGATCACTCTCGACAAATCGAAGTTGGCCAACTCTTGGAAACAGTAAAGACCGTCAAAGGGCAGCATCTGCACAACGTCCAAGTCAATGAGATTGATGATGTTTTTGTGTCCTCTAAAGAACCTCATTAACTTCAATTCTCTGATGGCTCTCTTCAACAAAATCTCATTTCTGAATATCTCAGAGATCTTCTTGATGGCGAGCGGAACCGGCTTGCCCTTAACGGATACATCCGTGACAGAGCACACAGTGCCATACGAACCTTTACCCAAGACCCTTTCAACCTTGTATCGCTGGTGTATGAAGAAGTTTGGATTCTCATATGCAACATAGCCTGGCTGTCTGTGCTCCTTGCGGATTTTAGAGATGTGCATCACGTTCATGTTGGAAGCATTGT
Source organism: Petasospora mississippiensis (assembly GCA_030581715.1). NCBI lineage: Eukaryota > Fungi > Ascomycota > Saccharomycetes > Phaffomycetales > Wickerhamomycetaceae > Petasospora > Petasospora mississippiensis. Next base: position 34,285 of record JAKTVV010000016.1, on the reverse strand, counting down.
TGTTGGTGCTCAAGACATTGGTCATGGTGACGTCTAAGAGTGATCTGTAGGCACCTTCCAAGCAGACTAATGAGGTGGGCCCATAGTGGACATAATATGGCAAGTAACTTCCGAGGAGACAATTTTAGCAATGTAGGTTTGTGCGTGGTTCCAGGGCCTACGGCTTTGTGTCACTTGAACAATAGAGAAGTGGTGAGTGTCCCTAACTAAATTCGCGAAATACAAACACCCGGACACCACAGCGGATTCAAAGCCCGATCCTCTTGTGCACCTTCTTTTGCTGTTATCTTTGAAGATCACCTTCAATCCCCGAAAGCGTCACCTAGCAAGTCTTTTGAGACGGTTTTGTCCTACTTGGAACTGTGGCTCAGAACCCCCTCGTACTGGAAAGCCACACATCGGAATACTTGAGCGATGCGGGGCTGTCTTCAAAGCCTTAGAGCAATACGGATAACGAGCTTCTCTCTCACTCCAGCATGTGTACATATCATACCACCGACCCTCACACCTCTCAAGCCATGCATCCGTTATGCCTCTACGCTACCACTGGGTGACACAGACGAAAAGAGTGCACCTTTCTTCCACAAGGAATGGCCGCAACACAGCAACCCTTCACCATACGATATCTTCAACATGAAGCCCCATGAGTTTGACAAGAAAAAGCTCAAAAAGGCGTACTACCAGATTGCAAAGATATACCATCCTGACATCTCCACGAACACTGCGCTGGTGAACCACAAGGGCGATCTACTCACTGACGAGCACAAGGATGAGCGATTCAAGCTCCTTACAGAGGCCTACCAGCTACTGAAAGACACAAGTAAGAAGAGCATGTACGATCAATACAAGACAGGATGGCTGGATAACTCTCAAAACCTGTTCAGTGGTTCCAGACCTGCTTACAGCTCAGCCACGATGGCTCAACACATGAACGATCCAAGGTATTGGAGTGCTGGTAGCTGGGAAGATTACCAGAACCTGAGAGACATGAGTGATCCGGCACTGAGACCGGACAAGATGAAGGCGCTGGCGCTAATCATACTGTTCATGGTCACTGGTGCTGTCGTTCAAGGCTGGCATATCCTGAACAACATGGAGGAGACGTTGATCGAACGCCAGAAGATCCATGACGATTGTGAAGCTGATCTGATGTCTGCTTACTTCAACTATGGACTGGACGGCTCGAGACTGAGCCGTATCAGGAGATTCCTGTGGTTCAGGACTTTTGGGATGTATAGGGAGAGGGATCTGCTTGACCGAAGTGCTAAGGAGAATGAGAACCTGATGAAGGAGGTACTTGGGGAGGTCTGATGGACGTTGATTATGACATTATGGCTTCATTGTGATGGGATTTATGAGGATTTTATGACGTTCATTATGACATTATGACATCACCGTTCAATAAGGCCAGATTTAGTTGATCGACCTCCGTTTATATACGACATGAGCAACGTTTCTGGTATTACTGACTCTGCGGATCTGGAATTCTTGATGCGGAATCGCTTTCCGAGTCCAAGTTTGGTTATATGAGAGATCACCGCTTATATATGGAAATGATACAGATTTATGGCAATTATAGCATTAAACATCGTCTCAAAGACTTCAAGTGTTGATAAACGTCTATCATACCTTCTTATCAGGGCCCTTGATTACATAAGAATTTTCGCGGGTAGTCCAGTGACTCGATCCGTCCAAATTTGGCTTTCACGTATCAACAAAGGGCCCCTCTTTCGTCCACAAAGCCATATAAGGCACCAAATAAAGTCATGGACTTCCTCAAGCCTCAGTCCGTTCTCAACCTCCAAAACATCCGTGACGCCCTCGTGCGAATGGAGGACACCATCATCTTCAACTTCATTGAGCGTTCTCAGTTCTACACATCGCCTTCCGTCTATGAGCGTAACAAGTTCTCCATTCCAGGGTTTGACGGGTCTTTCTTAGACTGGGCACACATCGAATTGGAGAAACTCCAGTCCCAGATCCGTCGTTTTGAGTCGCCAGATGAGGTGCCTTTCTTCCCTGATCAGCTGAAAGAGCCGGTGTTGCCTTCCATCAACTATCCCAAGATCCTGGCCTCTTATGCTGATGAAGTCAACATCAACGACCTGATCAAAGAGAATTACATCGAACACATTGTTCCGTTGATCTCTGCTGGTGAAGGCGAACAGCCGGAGAATCTCGGATCTTGTACAACGTGTGATATCGACAACTTACAGGCACTATCCAGAAGAATCCATTTTGGTAAGTTTGTCGCTGAGGCCAAGTTCCAGAATGAGAAGGAACGCTTCATTGCATTGATCAAAGCTAAGGATGTGGCCGGCATCGATGCTGCCATCACCAACTCCGCTGTGGAGGAGAAGATCTTGGAGAGATTAGTAGCAAAGGGTAAGGCCTACGGAACTGATCCGACTTTGAAGTTGGCGGTGAACCAGCAGGGAAAGGTCAATGCCGAATACCTGGCAAAGATCTACAAGGACTGGGTTATCCCATTGACTAAGAAAGTCGAAGTCGATTACTTGTTGAGAAGATTGGAAGATGAGCCGGAGGAAGAGGAGTAATATCACTACAGTTTAGATTACAAAAACACTATATTGTAGTTTCTTCTGAATTAGCTCATAAAAAACATTATTTTGTAGCTCCTCTAACTTGGATCATAAAAATACTCTATATTGTAGTTCTTACACTGAACAAAAAAAACTCAGGGGACATCAGATCCCCTCACCCATCTCTCAAACTCCTTTTGTATATGAAATGTGTTCTTCTCCCTGTTAAAAACGCCATGATGTTGACGTCAGTTGAGATCCAGTCGTCTACATCATGGACATATCATGAACAGAAAACCCCATTAAAATGCAAAAAACCAACAAAAACATAAAAACAGATTGGAAAACTGTAACAACTCGTCATTCATCATTAAGATAGCGGGACGTGGGTATACACCCTCGAAGCGAAACCAACGGCTCAGCCAATGGCTCTGATCGCCAGCTCAAAGGCGTAGAATGTGGCAGCGTTGGCAGGTGCGGCTCTCAGCATTGTGGGAACAAACCCTTTGAAGAAGCCCTTCACACCTCTAGCGTTGTAGACCGCTGAGATGACATCTCTGACACCACGGTACTTTGGTGTGTCCAGCGAGTCGGTCTGAAGCTTCGTTTTGATGAAGTCGATCGGATACGAGGCTGCCCACATACAATTGCCTGCAATACCACCGTACAAGCACATCTTCCAGCCCGGGATGTCCTCTCTCTTGATACCGTTTTGGGCAATATCCTGCTGGACCAGGTGCTCAAAAGACATGAAGTAGATACCGGTTCCCAGGCCACGCATCAGCGTAGGGAAATACCCTCTCATTATGCCGTGGGCAAAGCCGGCTTTCTGGTACACGGCCCTGACCATCGCCAGAGCATTCATGTTGCCTGAGATCTGCATTTGGAGCCGGGATCTTATGTGTTCCACCGGAGAGGCCACTATGGCGTTGGCGAAGCCGGCGGCTGTTCCTGCAACGTAATACTGCCATGCCTTGAGCTTCTCCGTGTGAGAGGTACCGAAAACAACCCTTTTCATGTACTCATTAACAGCAAACTGGATGGAAACGCAGACGCCAACACCGACCAACGGCGCCATAGTGCCCTTATAAAACGCCAGGGCGCCCTCCTCTTTGATCAGGGAACGGGACACGTCCAGCATGCCGTTGTATCTGCCCACCGCGTCGGCCTGGAGCCTAACTTTGGCCGTGTCAAAGGGTTGGCCCACCAGAACCTGTGCTACACCACCCATGGTGCCTGCAAATACGTCCTTGGCGACTCTGAGCGGGTCCCAGGTGTGGTTCTGGTGTTGTGGCTCGTGGAGGAAGGCGAGCTCCTCGGCGAACATGAGCTCCTCAGTCATCGTCTGTTCAAGAAGACTAATTTGAGACTCTGGAGCTAGTGGCTGCTGGCCAGTGGCTGCTGCTACGTGTTGTCCATTCTTCTGAGGAGAATAAAACTTTTTTTCTGCAAAACGGGTGTTGAGCCAGCTTGTGTTGTTGACAAACCGCAAGAAGCATCGCGGAGCGAGCTCCGTGTGGCATCTTGATCGGCTACACTTGCAGCTTGCTGACAGAAATGGCGAGCCCGCCAACGAAAAACCGCTCAACGGGCTCGGAAGGACAAAGGGGCCAGCCGGGGATGCTTAGGGGCTTTGGGAGAAGACGAACAAGGCACCAGGGATGTGATAGGCCAATCCCCACGAAATTCTGCGGTATCGAATAACTCCAGCGTCCATCAACATTATCGGCTACGTATTGGGTGTCGGCTGTTAGGCCAGCATGATCAAAATATCGTGGAGTCAGGGTCCCAGTTAACTGATTAATTGATTATTAAGTCAATTCATTATTAATAATTACATTAATTGGTTGTTCGTTATTAAATTGCATGATTTCCAGCCAATCAACGTTCTCCTACGTGTTTGGTGATGTGATAAGAGATTGGCTAAACTCCTGCACTACGATTGTGCCCCTCGCCCCACCTCGGAAAATAAGACGTTGGCGCTGAGAATCGAACGGTGGATCTGGCTTGCAAAAAAAGAAAAAGAAAAAGGAAAAAGGAAAAAAAGAAGGTGCTATATTTATGGACACGATAAAATGGCAGAATATCCGCGAAAACGTTCTATACATCCGGACACCAACCCTCCAGACTCTCGATGAAAAAGTCATCCATCAACATCAACACATCCTTCAAAGGCTTTGATGTTCGTCTGAGCTCCATCCCCACAACCCATACGCATATCCAAAATGGTGACGACAATCATGGGTAAGGGTTTCCGTGCCAAGGAACTGGTCCGTATCGGTCTCAAATCCAAGTTCTACGGGCTTTCAAGACACGAAATTGAGAAGATTTGTTCAAAACTTGGACTATATCCTATGATGAGAATGCATCAGCTATCAGAACAGCAAATTCTTGGAATTACAAAAGAACTATCGGAATTGACAATAGAAGGTGATGCCCGTGCTGTTGTCCGTTCGAACATTGCTCTGAAGAGATCTATCGGTTCTTACCAGGGTATGAGACATGCACTTGGTTTACCTGTTCATGGTCAAAAGACTAGAACTAATGCCAAGACTGCTAGACGTCTCAATAGAATCGACAGAAGAGGTTTCGCCACTAGCGTAAGACAATCTCAACATGAAGACAAGACAAAGATGGCTACTGGTGTTTTGGCTGCTTTCAAGAACTTTATGAAACCATTCTTCTAAGCGCCAAAAACGTTACGAATATAACTGTACATAGTTTTTGTCTACACTTGTGAAGTGTAAATAAATAACAAGTCATGATTAAAAATTGTCTTATAGAGCGTAATCGTCATTAAATGGTTTCCATTGCTGAAGTTCAATTAAATGTCTCATTGTTGGTCTTCCATGAGGACAATTCCATGGCTTATCCAACATCCCCAAATTCCTAACCACTTGATTCATGGTTTTGAGTGAAAGATGTCTACCAATCATAATGGATTTACGACAGGCTCTCATAGCAAACATGGATCTGATTTTGGAACAACGTAATGATGAAGCGTTTCCTGGGTTCTCCTTGACAAGGTGGACCAATTCGTTGAAGTCTGTGACGTCAAATGCTTTCCTCTTTGATATTGGAAGTGATATGAGTTTGATCCTTTCACCTGGTGTACCTTCTTCATCGATTTCGATTTGGAATCCATTTTTCTCGAAAATCTCTCTATGATCAATAACGACAAGTTCATCCAAAACATTCAATTCCAATGTCTGTGGGATAACTAATCTTTGTGATTCAAATACCGTGTTCTTTTGCAAATCTTCAAAGTTGAATTTTTCATCACTAGCATGTTGATCAACAATGAATAGATCTTGTTTCCCATCTTTCTCCCTTATTACTAGTATGAATCCTAAATTGAACTGCCCAATGATTTTCATATTTGCAAAATCTGATTTTGATACCGTCAAAGTTAGATAGTTTTCTGATTCATCTTGATCTTCAATATCATCAATAGAAAATTCTTTCTTCTCTGAGTCTTGAACGGTACGGAATTGTGCATATTCCAAAGGTAAAGAAGCATTCGTCTCATAGATGTACTTCTTCTTCACCGGTTCATCCTTTGTCTTTATTATCACCGGTTCTTCAACCTCCTCTTGCTTCACAGTAGCAGTATCATCAATATCAACATCAGTATGAGCTGTAGTTGTCAGCGTACTTCTCGATGTATTTGGGAGTATTGAATTCAGATGCTCATCTTCAGATTCTTCTTCACTCTCATGATGACTGCAACAACCCTTTGCCTTTTGAAACTGCTTTAAAGTTGGTTGTCTCCTTGGTGTTGGTGTACTGGATTTCTGTGTTGTTGGAGGAGCACCACTCTTGGATGAAGGCAGTTCATTCAGGTTTATAACTCTTGATATCATCGCAGGTCTAGCTGATATGACTGTTTCTGGTGATGGAGGCCTTTCACCGTCAGGCTCATCACCAGACAACCCATCCAGTTCGTCCAATTCTTCTTGAGTTAATCCGTTGGAAGTAACTTCATCTTCAATCTCTGAAACGAATAATTTGGCTCTTTTTTGTGCCTTTTCAATCAGTTGAGTATCTGATGGTCTCTTCGACTGTTCTAAACCTTCATCTTGTAAAACGATGGTACCATTCTGTTCATCACCCTCATCCTCATCCTCATCCTCGTCCTCATCCTCGTCCTCATCCTCATCCTCATCCTCATCCTCATCCTCATCCTCATCCTTATTCATAGAGACTGGTTCTTGTGTAAATTCAAACACTTTATTCAACAACGAAGTAGCTTCAATCTCTTCAACCTCGACTTTCGGAACTCTCGAACCTATGGATCTTTGACTATCAACATTCCTTGGGATGCTAACATCCATTTCATCCCAAAATTCGATTAATTTGTTTCTCAGCTCCTCAATGACATACATCTCATTATGTATTAGGATGGTTCTCTTATCAGGTGTAACATTAACATCCAAAAACTGTGTATCCATTTGTAGATCCATGATAATCACCGGGTATTGAACATTGTTATAACTTTTGTAAACATCATTGATCATCTTGGCAAATGCCCGTAGTTCAACCGGTCGTTTGTTTATGAAGAAGACTTGTCGATCTGAAGCTGAACGACCATACCCAAATGAAGTCTTTGAGATATAACCGTTGATGTTGATTGTATAATCTGAGGAATTTGATACAATTTTGAGTTTTGCTTTGTATGGATTCAGATCGAGCTTGAATGATATGGGGATAAGTCCATACATTCCATTTGAACCATAGACACTGATGATGTTACTCTTCAAATTTGAGCCTTGGGAGCTCAGCACCAACGTCTTCTTACCCTTAGCGGTGGTGTTGTAAACAGTGAACTTGACGTTAGTGTTGATCAACGTATAGTCCTGGAGTAATGAAAGACATTTGTTGAATTCCCTCTTGTAGTTTTTCATAAAGTCCTTCCTTCTCACTGGCAAGTTCTTAAATAGCTCTGATATGTACACAGTGGTTCCCTTGTTTCTTGTACAGATCTTCTTGTCCTTCACGGCACCTGACTCATCGAATATCAACTGTGTGGCCTTCGGTGGGTGATTTGTAGTGACAACCTTCATTGTAGCGATTGAACACAATGAGCTAAGAGCCTCTCCTCTGAACCCCAAGGTTCCAACCTTCTCTAAGTCCTGGAAATTCGATAGCTTGGACGTGTAATGCTTCAAAGCAATGTTAGCAAAGTCCTGTTCATCGATACCGTCACCGTTATCACCGATTTCCAACGACTCTAAGCCGTAGTTCCTGAAGTTGCACTCAATCTGAGTAGCATGGGCATCGATGCAATTCTCCACGAGCTCTTTCACCGCCGTTGGGAAGTCAACAATGACCTGACTCGACGTTATGAGGTGGATGTCCTCGTTTGTGATGGTTTTAATCATCGTTTCTGGTGTTGATGGAGTGGCAGCCGTAGTTGGTGAAGTTGCCGCCGTGGTTTTGTTGTGGGTAGAAGAGACGCGTCTGACGCGTGTTGAAGCGCGATTCGCCACTACAGAGAACTAAACCTACACGAGAAGGAGAGAGACGAGAGAAAGAGAGGGACTATGCTCAAACCCTCAAAAGGACTACCGTTAACACCAAACAATCTCTACTACACGTTCCAGCAGTACTTAGTAGCGTGGCTAAACGTCATAACGAAAGAGCGAGGTCTCTACCCCATCAACTCGTTTGAAACGAGAAATTGCTTCAATCTCCAAGTTCCGTACAGCAGACACCCAAAAGTGCTAGAATGGCAGAGACAGCTGATCAATGACATCATGGAGGACCTCGTCTTCAAGAACGTGAGACGGTTGAAACTCGTTATCTACGACGAGCACTCGGGTGATGTCAAGGAGTGTTACGCCATTCAGCTCCAGGAGTTCCTCCACGTTCCAACAGACTACTACGACAAGGAGATAAGAGACCTCAAGACGGATTGGAAGTGTATTCATGACGAGTTCAGAGCGAACCTCTATAATCTCTTGACGGAGATCCGGCTTCTACCATCGCTGGACCGAGAACACAATCCATACGTTTACAACGTTGTGCTAGAAACGGTGAACATATCGCTGAACAAGGACTGGATACTGGACAAGTCTAGTGATGAGTCCAGGACATTTGAGAAGATACCCCTACAACTCGTTGATATTGGACCTATAGTTTTTTACTCATCTATAGAGGTCATTCCAGCCTCATCAGTCTCTTCAAGTTCTCATACATCAGGTAACTGATAGAGACAGCAGGTGCGACTTTCGCCAAGTTTGGAACCAATCCTTTGAACAGACCCGGGTAGCCTTCCCTCTCTATTGTTTTCACCAAGACGTCTTTGAACCCGTCGTAGGTGTGTGGATGGGCATACGTCCCCTGGGCTTGCAATCTCGTTCTCAGGAGATTGATAGGATACACAACAGTGGCACCAACGGTTCCAGAGAATGCACCCATTGGCAGAACAATCAAGTTTGACAGAACGACATCATCTGGTGAGATTCCCTGTCTTCTGGCCTCCTTGTTGATCATGTACTTCTTCATTGCACTGAAAGTTCCAAGGTCCAACGCGGCATAGGGGAAGATACCGGTAACACCAACGAAAACACCACGGTAAAACAGCTTCAGCCCGCCTTCTTTATACATCTGTTTCGCAGTTGCAACAAGTAGCTGGTTGCCTTTTAGTTTGGCATCAAGTGGAGCACACTGAACACGGTATTTCAGAGTGTCAATAGGATAAACCGCAAATTGAGAGACAACACCACCCATTCCACCAGCAAAATACGTTGACACCTTGGAGAGTTTCGATACATCATCGATGCCTTCAATCTTAGCCATTGTGCGTTTGGCCAGCTCGAATGTACCAAACTTCATAGCAGATTCCGGGAACACTTTGAACACGTTCAGCCCATTCCCGACATAGAAAGCTTTCAGACCACCCTGTCTATATAGCGTTGTCGCAGCTTTGATCAACGGAGACTTAATCTTGTTCAGCGGAACTTCGCCGTGCTGCTTGGCAAGTTGTTCTTTTTTATGGAGCAGAGTTGATGAAAGGTCTGTACGTGCTATGAGGAACACTTTTATACGGTCAAAGGGAGCAGTGCAAGTTCGGGATACAACACCGCTTAGTCCACCGGCAAGGAAGAAGCCAACACCTTTCAAGAACTCGTTCACGACAGTAACATCACCTTCGGAATTTAGGTCTGCCTCGTTGTTATTTATGAACTCGTAGGCGGTACGGAGACGTGAGCCGTTCAATCTTGGCACAAACAGCAGGAATTCACGCCAGTTGTCGTAGGTGATGTACTCTGAGTTCCTCTCCTTCAACAGCTTGGCAAACTGCTTGAAGTCGTCCTTCTCGCCCAGATTGAGATACTTCTTCATCTCAGACGTGACGATCTTGCCGTCCTTGTCCTTGTCAATCTTGTGGAACCCTTCCTCAATCTGCTTCTCTGCTTTTAAAATGTACTCTTTGAACTCTTGGTAGTCCACAACGTTGTCTCTGTTCGAGTCGAGCGACTTGAATAGCGTCTCTATGGCATCGTGTGAATTCTTTAAAGGGTGATCTGTGATTTCGAAGGCTTTGATCAAAGTCGGCAGATCAACTTTCCCCGTGTGGTTGATATCAATCTTGGCAAAGAGCTTCTCGAGCCCTGTTTCGTCTTTTCGTGTCATACTGCTGTCCTGAGACGTTGAGGGTTGCCAGAGCCATTATAAAAGTAGCAATTTTTCATGATGTTTACTTTTTTTTTCTCCGAGCCCGTGTACGAAGCTACGTCAATTCGGGAAATTCATACAAACAAGCGATGATGTATACATCCTCATAAATGTCAATATATATACATGACAGTTCAATAGAAAAGAGAAGACCCTCGAGCTCTCAATTGAATTGTGAAAGTTTTGGAAAGGTGTGCTCCTCTGGCTTCCCCCTGCTTACGTAATGCATTGTACTGTCAATATACGAGTACTTCTTATTGGTTCATCGTATACGAAATGTTGTACCAAAATAAGAAACTGAGCAGAGTATCTCATACAATAGATTTATCGGTATATATAGATAGACCACCACAGAGATATGCGTATTGTTACCTCATTCATAGACCTCATGTGTGGCCATACCGGAGTAAGCAGTCTTTCGCTTGTTCTTACTGGCTCATTTCCTGTTGAATATTTCTGCTTTTCTTACCAAATTTGGTCTAAATGGTTCTCACACATATATATGTATAAGAATTTATTCCTATATATACAAGATCTTCTTACATACAAGCTCCCATTACAAAGATCTAGAAAGAGTCACATTATGACTACTAATCGGGCCGGCGATAATTTGGTTTTCGGCGTTGGGTTCCCTACGGGAGATAAGCCACATATATATATTCCTCGCGCATTCCTCCTCCGTTCATGGAGAAAACACCACAGGAAACACCATAGAAAAAACACAAAAAAGACCAATGTCGTACGGAAAAGCAGCAGCTGAGAGACTCTCTGGTAAGACCGTTCTCATCACCGGTGCCAGTGCCGGAATTGGCGAACAGACGGCTTTGGACTACGCTGAGGCCTCCAACGGTGATATCAAGCTGATTCTCACAGCCAGAAGAGAGGAGAAGCTCTCTGAATTGCAAAAAAAATTGGAGTCACAGTATCCAAACATCAAGGTGCTGATCAAGAAGCTCGATGTGTCCAAATCCAATGACATCGACGAGTTCTTTGCCACTTTGCCAAAAGAGTTCAACGAGATTGATGTGCTGATCAACAACGCCGGGCTCGCCCAAGGCTTGGACAAGGTGGGTGAGATAGACGAGCAGGATATCAACACAATGTTCAATACAAACGTCCTCGGTATGATCAAGGTCACCCAGTGTGTTCTGCCAGGCATGAAGAGTCGTGATAAGGGTGATATTGTCCAATTGGGCTCCATCGCAGGCAGAGACCCATACCCTGGTGGAGGTATCTACTGTGCAACTAAGGCTGCGCTGAGGGCATTTACACACGCAATGAGAAAGGAACTAATCAGCACCAAGATCAGAATCATCGAGATTGATCCAGGTAACGTTGAAACTGAGTTCTCGAACACAAGATTCAAAGGTGACTCCGAGAGAGCTAAAGCGGTGTACAAAGGAACCCAGCCTTTGGTCGCTAAGGATATCTCTGACTTGATCTTGTTCACAACTACAAGAAGAGAAAACACAGTTATCGCAGAGACCTTGGTCTTCGCCACTAATCAAGCCTCAGCTTCTCACATCTACAGAAGTGCTGAGTGATATGGAACAAATTTAGATATAGATTGTGTAAATTATACATATTAAAGCACTAGAAAACATAGCAATACAAGGAGATACTCCGAAAGAAAATAAACCATCAACAAAAACTACAACATACAATCACTTCTTCTGTCTACCAGAAAAGATAACAGGTGGGGCAGGAACATCTGGCTGTTCGATCAACTTGGCCTGCAAAGCCAACGAATAGTCCCTTAATTGGATATTCTCGGATCTCAGCTCCTCAATAGTCTTCTTCAACGTTTCAACCTCCTCGATCTTCTTCTCAAGATCTTTGATGTAGGCCTCTTTGCGCTGTCTGAAAGCCCTCTGGGCCATTCTGTTCTGGTGTGCCCTCTTCGTATTGGTCAGACTCTTACCGCTACGACTCAATGGCAGCTGATCGTCACTACTAACATTCGAATCCTGTGGAGCGATCGGTTTCTGTGGAGAGTCGGAGCTAGCAGCCACAGCAGCGGCAGCAACGTCAAACGATTCGGCATTGGTTTCAGCCTGCAAGTTTTCTTGTTGTAGCTGATTCAAAGACTGTATCTCGTTCTGTTGTCCGCTGAAACTTGGATCAATCTGTTCGTCCACTAAGCTCTGAGTTAGTAACCGTTTGTGATGTGGATGATAGGGTACATACTTCTCTTGTGATTCTCCTCCCACAGTGAGTTGCTCATCTTATTCTGTAGCGTAAGGTTAGTCAACTGTTTTGGTTGTGATTCTGTATGTATTGGGTCCAAGATAAGGGGCTGGATGGGATGACAGCAAAGGGAAACAACAATCCACACCACCCCAGAGCAACAATGCAAGAGTAGCAACCTCCTCACTCCAAAGAGCTGTCTCGTTCAAATTGTATCGGAAACTAGGTCAAGACCCCCGTATCTGTTGATGCCTCCCCAGATTTTGTGGGTTGCTTAACCAGTTTGTTAACGTAAGCAACCACACCTTGCTTAGATAAGTCAACACAACTCAGTTTTGCAACGCAGAAAATAGACAACAGCTCAGTTTCAGACACCAGTAGCAATCAGAACCAAATAGAAACACTCACCTCTTATTGAGTGATTATTACTCTTTATGATCGAAAAGGTGATTTGTTGTTGTTGTTTGTTGTTGTTATTCACCTCTTTCGTAATTCCTGACAAAGCAAAAAACGGCGAGAAAATTCGCGGAAATGGTAGGCGCACTACACCCCGGTGCTACATCCGAAAACCACGCGTACATAAGGATCTATTCATTTGGTCGTCATCTGTAAACGTTGATAGTACCAGTTCGGTCAACACTTATAATCATCTCATACGGTTTAGCAATCACTGCAATGTCTGTTATGATGTCATGATGACGCTTGATCAGACTATCCTGCTCATCAGTGATCAAACCTCTGTTTTTCTTCCTCTTTCTCGTTGTAGCTCCAATCTCTGTTGGATACTTTTCAGTTACGATCCTTGAATGAGGATTCACTTGGAAAGCACTGAATTCTGGTGTCACTGTATCATCTTTCACAGCATGCAATATGATCTTAGAATCCTCTGGGGTATAAACATTCCATAATACCAGATCATATGAAGAAGATGCAAGTAATGTCCAAAATTTACGACGCCCTTCAGATTGGGTCTCAACAATCTTCAACGCCGTCATTGACATGTTTTCTTTCAGCTTGACATCCAGCTTCTTCAAATCAGATGTTAATTCCGTTATTTCAGACTCATCAATCTCCGTTAAAACCAGTTTCTCAAGATTTATAGTACCATTAGACCGAGTGAATATCTCACGGAGTTGACCAGTACTCACATCGAATATATACGAATCAGCATCGCCAGAGCCACCGATAACACTAACAAAGCGACCTTTCTTCCTATTGAGATGATAATCATTGGAACAAGCCACCACTTTGGCAATTGGGAACCCATTCTTGAAAAGCCATGATTTCAAGTGGACTTTGAATCTCAAATCCCAAAGACTCAAAACACCTTTTGTAGTACCAACTAAAGCCCAAGTATCATCCTGTGAGATTGTGAAAGTAGTTATAACACCATGAGACGGACTGTTTTGGAAAGATGACAAGATGTTCATGCTTCTTATATCGATAGCAACAATCTGTGAAAGTGAAGTAACTGCAAACAATGTATTTTTTTCAACTCTGTGTCCAAATTCTATATCAACAGCATATTGATCTTGTAACATCGTTTCTCTTATGATAGTTAATCCCTCAAATTGTCGACTCTTGTTAGATTTGGAGATATTAACAGCAATAACCCTTACGTATCCATCTTTTGTAGTAACTCCCAAACAGTTATAATTCGGTAAGAATTTAACCCTCGTGATAGGTTTATCCAATTCAACAGAAATAACAGAAGAGTGAGAAACGTTACGTTCCAATCTGAAAGTATCCCAGACTTTCAAGCTTCCATCATCATCACCAGTGACGAAATAACTATGGTCAGGGGAAACATCAATCGAATTGATACATGATTTGTGCTCTTTCAAATGGGAAACAAGATCACCACGTGGATTCCAAGTTTTTGAATAATTCAATCCCGAGGTATCAACAGCATGGTTAAACTCTGTGTACTCTTCAAGTCCTGGCTCCAGCTTCACAGTGTTTAAGAAACGAATGACGTATGGATCTTTACCCGTATAACTGTTTGTGATCACCGATGACATAATGTTTGAGTTGTTCAACTTGTAAGCCTGTGTTGATGATCTTCTGCGTGTTCTGCTATTAGAGATTGAAGTATCAAGTTCGCCAAATGCATTTTCCTCATTAGTCATTATGGATGGTGCAGCTTTTGGTTTACCGAACATTATGGATCTCGAAAGGTCATCTATCCCTGGACTTGGACTTGTAACGAGAGTTCGATCATCTTCTCTGATCACGTCTGATGCTTGATCAGGATCTGCAAAGCTTTGAATGTTCAGTCGATCGTCAATGGACGTAAAGTTATCATCAAGTGACTGTGTAAATGTTTCTGAATGGAATTTGGAATCAACAAACACGTTTCTTGGGAGGACACCAAGTTGTTGAATTTGGATTACACCTTGTTCATCAAAATCTGTAGCTGTTCCCCTAGTTTTCATTCTTGAGACTCTGAAGATGTATTCACGAAGATCAGCAATCTTCCAAAGCTCTTGCTCAGCCAAACCTGTAGTTTTCAACCTCTCAACCCATGGTTTATCTTCAGAAGAGAGTGGAATTTCAATATTACCAAAAACAATGGAATTTGAAGTGTCAATCTTTGAACCATTCAAGCTTGAAACAGGAGTACTCTGGAAATCCAACCCTCTATTACCAAAAACATCAACTGAGGTGCTCTTAACCTGTTTCCAGAACAACGTCTTCTCAGCTCTGAGTGACCAAGTTGAAGCCAAGTTGTACACTGAACGGGATATGGATCTTTTACACACTGGATAGAGTGTGTTCCAGCTGAAATCCGTAACATCATACTCAATGTATGGTCTAATGATAGGATATAGCATACAATATAGATCAGCCAGAGACAAAGAATCAGCTATCGTCACAATCAAGCCTAGAGAAGCCTGTTTGATCCATTCATTTGGATGAAGTAAAAGCTTGGAGACAGTACGGAGTAGATCCCAAATGAAGTCTCTTCTGATAAGTCCAAGTTTGGCAATATCATCAAAGATGTGAAGAACACGGATCACAACTAGTTCTTCCGGGTCTGATAGCGTCTGAACAAGTAATGGCAAGATGTAGTGTTCCAAACTTGTAGTACCAACATATATGGATAAGCCAACAACAGATTCAACAAATGCAACTCTCAATTGTGGACTTCTATCGTTCAAGTATGTGATAAGATGACTCAGGATCAGATCGTTCGTCTTCTCCTTACCGAAAAAGGAGCACAATGGTAAAATGTTTCGGAGTAGAGAGATCTTGACAGAGGGATCCATATCTGTCAGCATAGAAATTGTGAAGGTTTCGAAATCTGAAGACAGTGACTCTTTTGAGATATCAAACATACCCGATGGACTTATACCTCCATTCTCGGTCTCTGGATCGAAAGAGGTCTCCAGAACGTTATCCTTCAAGATCACACCCATATCATAGAACCTTAACGAGGTTTGCGCGAGGTATGGCAAGCATGTAGCAAAAGCGATTCTGACAAAGGGAGAAGCGTCACTCAAAAGGGACGAAAGTCTCGGGATGATGTACTCTGGGAACAGTGATACATTGACAGGGCCAATGGCATCAACAAGCAAAAGGAGCTGTGTGAGTGTCTTGAGCGCTGTGGCTTGGACGTTGATGGATGGGTCACCGAGTAAAGAGATTATGTACGGTAGACATCTGTCAAGTTTCCCCTCATCGGTTATACGCTCTGATAGCGCAAGTATGAGCTCAAGTGCCTGTATCTTGGACGTCTCTTGACGAACGTTACGGATTGCCGTAAAGATGAAACTGAGCAGAATGAGTGCAGTGTCGTCTGTTTTTTGGACCTTTGAGGTGGATTGGAGGTTGTAATTTTTTGGAATGCCAGGGAGAAAGAGACGGATTGGCGTGAGTTCTCCTCTTGAGATCTTCTCCTCTTCTTCCAACAGCGGTTCCGCTGGTGCCTCATAGGTGAAGCCAAGGAAATATGCAATCTTGTCGTAGTCATTATAGAGTCTGTTGATCCTCATGTCACACTCGTAGACGTTGCCTGAGGAGTTGAACGGGACCTCTTCATTAAAACTCTTGAAGTACTCGTAGATGAAGTTGTAAAAGTTGGCTGGGAAAACGCTCTCTTTGTACTTCTCCAGGCACTCTGCAGCGGAGAGTCTCTCCTTCGGATCGATACATATCATGCTCTCCACGAGCTTTCTGATCATCGGGTCTTGGATACCTTCAAGGTCAGGGAGATACTCTCCTCTCTTGTACTTGTAGAGCTGGGATAATGTGAAGATGGGTGATCCTTCTAGGAAGATCTCCGCAATGACACATCCCATGCTGAACACATCCATCTCCTTTGTGGCCTTATCGAACTTCGGGGTACCGCTCTCATTCTCCTCGCTGCTCAGGAACCGCTCTGGGGCCAAATAGCACGTTCTCCTCTGAGATGTGTCAAAATAGAACGAGAAGCTTCCTGGGTTATCTTCTGGGAGGTACACCGGCTTGAATGGTGCAAAATCGCTGAGTAGAACCCAGTTCCACGACGTGGCGAGGATGTTCTCCGTCTTGATGTCGCCGTGGGTGACGCCTCTCTCGTGGCACTCCAGCAACGTATTGAGCAGCTGGAAAGAGATCCACCGTTTCTCGATGTCCTCCAGGAACGGCCGCGTGCTGATTCTGTCATAGATGTTTGTGTTGATGAACTGGCGTATGAGATACCCTGCTCTCTCTGTCTCGATGATCTTGGCGTATGGGAGCACGGACGGCACATCCGTAAGTGCATTTTTGCACTTCTGTAGCTTTTTGTACCATTCCCCCAGATCCATGCCTTCATTCGGCTTGATGAACACTTTGACAACCACAGCGCCGTCCGGGTCATATGCCTTAATTGTCTTGAGGAATCTAGACGTGCCGATCTGCCGCCGGTACTGGACTTCTTGTAGGACGTCTACGTAGGCAGAGACGGCGATCGAAGGCGCCGTAGGCGCCATGAGCGAGAGATGTGCCCCCATTGTGTGTCTTACGTTGGTGAAAGCTGGGTGGCGGCTTGCGGACCTGTGATGAGGGTCTCTGGTAGCCTTAATGTTTGTTGATTGTGGCGTATCGCGATCGTGGGGGCATTACGTAAGCTGATTTCACTGATACACAATGATCGATAATCGACTTTATAGCGAATATAAGGTGAGATCCAGTGGAGCTGCTCTAGAAATTAGCGTGATTGTTGTATGATTTATACGTATATTCAGTGACTGTTCTTGCCTAACTAGTCTTCTTTCATATAAAGGCTTAATTTACTACTAGTTAGAGTTATAGGCTTCGACGTCTGAGGTTTGAAGCTTAGTTAAATAAAGATTAATAAGGTAGCAAATCAACTTCATATCAAACTGATATTAATATTATTAATAGTTTATATAATTCTATATTAAATATAACATTTTCAATATAGTTCCAGAAAATGGAATAAGCTTGGGAGATCTGTGTTCTAAAACGAGGTCATGAAGGTTGGTAAAAAAAGTCGACTTCACAGAACAGCCAGAGATTCATTAATTTTGATGAATTGCCAAACTAAGAGTACTAATAAGTAAGATCTCAACTTCCCGAAAGCTGGTCAACTCATCTGGTCGAAGTATCGAATTTATCGTATATGCTTTAAAGATGTCCGGATGTGACACCTGGACACCATATCAACGCGATATATAACCACATACTGCACCTCTACAGAGACTTTTGCCATTCAACAACCAGCTGCTTCGGAAAGACTGCGTGCTTATAACTGAAAGATACAAACAACGATGGAGTTTCGGAACGACGACTTGCAATCTGTGGTGCTGATATCGTCTTCCCTCTCTGATGCTCTGGAGCAATCACGTGTCAAGACGAATCGAATTGAGGAGCTGATCAAGTCAATTGCACGATCATCCGACTTTGACCCCTCACAAATGCCTAATATCCAGGGCTCCAATATCCAGGGCTCACAGCTCAGTGAGGAGCAACAAGAGTGTGAGCGACTGAAGACCGAGAATTTCCAACTTCTCCTTGATATCCAGAGGCAAGAATTCCTCGCCAAGCAGTGGAATGCAACCATTCAACAGAATCAAAGACTTCTAGAGACAATAGCGGAATGGGCAGAGACTAATCCTAGAGAGAGCCACAAGAACTACGAAGCGCTGAGGGCAAAGGTCCAACAGTCCATAGATGAGCTCTCAGAGAGCACGGCTATGCTACTTGAAAATGTTGATGAGTCCGAAGGTGACATCAAGAAGCTGCTACTGATCGTCAAGGAGCTACAAAGACTCGTTGACGAGGATTTGGAGAACCTGGAGCAGATGCAGTTGAACCGGGACCATGTGTTGAAGTTGGTGGTTGACATGCAGAATAAGTATATGATGAAATTAACGAACTGAGACGTATTCTAACGACTATTGATGTACAAATATTCAAGTAATTGTGTCATTATCATATTAAAACGAATGCAAAACCTAGCGAAATAAATATATACCGTAACCCAATAAATCCTATAGCAGCACCCTAGCTCTGCTTTACCTTCTCGTTTATAGTGAATGAAACGGGACAATCACCCTTCATAATTTCTCCTGAAATAACGCCAGGCGTTGCTGTCTGGGATGAGATGCAGCCCTTCAGCCATTTCACAGGGCCAAACTGTTCAATCATATTCCAAGTCTTTCTGATTCTCTCTTTATCAATTTTGTAAGAACCAGTGACATTTTCACATGTGGAGCCGTTGGTTATCTCACTCAAATCCTTGGCTATAGGACAGGATGCCATGATCGAGGACTCAAGAGCCTCGACTTTTGCGACAAAGTTATCCACACTGTCCTGAGTGTCACGGACTCTAGTAGATAACAGTCTCATCTCATACTCCAATCTAGCTCCAGTAGCCTCAATATCACTCAATTTCAAATGGAATCTCTCGTCAGCTTGAAGCTGCAAATCGCATTGGTGGAACACCGGCTTGACATGTTGAGTGAGCTTGAACACTGCTGATTTAGCCTTCTCCAACTCAGATTTGTGGTTCTGCATCTCATTGAGGTACTCGTCCCAATGCCACTTGACAACCACAGAGCTCCGCTGGATCTCCTTGACTTTGTTTGAGAAGATCTCTGGAACGATGATGTTTTGTTCCCAGTGTAGAATGCAATCGTCAATCAAGGAGAAACTCTTTGAACGTTTCAGTAAGTTAACCTCCTTCAGCTTGCTCATGAACTGGACAGAATGGTTTTCATACTCCAACTGTGATGGATTGATGCTTTCAGCCAAGTATGGGAACGAGAGTCGTCTTCGCAACGAGTACTTGAATGTCTCATCGTCTGCCAAGATCTTTACTTCACCAACGTTGTCAGCAACATCCGTACACTTTCTGAAGATCTGATCATTCTCCTCATCCGCACATGGTTGGTCGAACATCTCCTTGTTCTCTTTCTTCCTCTGTGCCATTGAACCTGAACCTGAAGAGAAAGTTAGTTGGGACAAGGTATCATCAACTTGTAATCTTTTTGGGAGGGATCTGATTTTACCAACACCTGACCTCAGAGTGGAAGCACTCATGAGAGCCGATTGTGGGCTGTGGCCAATGTAATAATCGAACTGCTTCAATTCACGACAATCACCTTTACCCATCCAGAGATACTCCAAGCGAGGACTGCTGTTGAAGTATTTGATGGCCTTGTCCAAGTCTGTGGTGAGGATCTCCCTTGCAGCATTCTCAGAGTTGGTCTTACCAGAAATGTCGTGAACAGTGGACTTGACAACCTTTTTCAGCTTGGAGATATCTGAAGTGGAGTTCTTGGAAGTGACACGGAATAGTTTCTCCACTGTGATTGGATCCAAGTACCAAGTCCGCGTCAGATTGTATGCCTTTTGAAACTTACCAACGTTGACTCTGAAGCTAAAGTAGTTGAATGGCTCTTTTGGGAAATCAACAGACGCCATATCCAGTCTGTAGAGACAACTTAGAACAAAACCCAAGATGGCCGATATCGTAGTAGGGCCTAATATGCCGTCCTTTGGTACTATTCCATAGTACAGGGATCCAAACAAGTTCCACCACTCACCGATTTTCTCTTCGGTCTTGTTGCAGAGGAGTCCATCGACGAAGAGTGGGTCCAGAAGCTTGAAGTCAACGAGACATATCTGTATCAGCGTCACAAGCTCTTTGACGGCGTAGGTGATGTCGACTTTCGGATGCGTCTTGTATATCTGTCTGAATTTGTCTTCACAGGCATCTGACGGAGAACACAGGAACAACGCTGAGCGTCCACCACAGTTCATTCTTCTCAAGTTTACGTTCACTTTGAACAGATCCCAGACGTCCTTCACACAGCCTGAAGCCACCGGAATCAAGTTCAGGTGTGACGGAAACGACGAGAGATTGGTGATGAACATATAGCCCTGTTCCGTTTCCTTCCACTTCGCTCCTGAATCTTCAATCTCCTCAATGAATCGTATGAGCTTGTCGGACCACTTGCTTGGGTCTCTGGGTAGGAGGACTTTCCCTGCATCGATCTTGTGGAGACTGTCACCAGTGTATGATGTAATGACTGTGGAGTAGCGTCTCTCACAGGCCCACTGCTCCACTATGTAGATCTCGAACCCGGTAATGGTGACGGTCTTGTACTCGTCCTTGGAGAAGACGGATTCGAGCGCCTGGAAATCTGGAAACACATAGGGAACTGTGTCGTGGAGGTAAGCGTCTTCGGCACTGAAATGACGCTGGTGCTGCAACGACACGTTGGACTGGCTGTGCTGCCTGCTGTGTTTCAAGGGTGTTTGTGGCACGCTTACATTCTCAGCACGACGAGGCGACGAGAAGTGCTCGTCAAGCGCAGCTGTTGAGTTTGAGCTGGAGAATGGGCTTGACTTGGGCTTGGGACTTGGTGGCAAAAGCAGCTCTGCCTGCGAGACCGAAGGTGCCATCTTGCCGTCTTCTAGCTAGAGCCTGGTGATGTGGCGAGAATACAGCAAGAGAACTCACAGAGTACGCAACTGGGGAAAACGCTGTAACGGGAAGGCTCTCAACGCTGAAGCGAGTCTCCAGCTTGTTATATGTCCAACGTATATCCCTTTAGCCGTTTTTGATGGCTTAGGGCCAGTGGTGAAATCATTCAATGCGGAGGAGCCTGGCGAGCCAGAAGAGACGTGGTGTCTGGGTGTTTTGCGTGAAACTCGAATGCAGAAGTTTTCCCCTTTGGGATATTTTGCTCGCGATCTCGCGAAATTACGTAACGTACTGGATCGGAACCACCGTGTCAAGAGCCATGGACCTCTCCAGCCAAAACTCCATTTTACCGCACAAGCATCACCACAGCCTCATCCGCTAGAAAACCACCACTTCACAGGACACTAACACCCGATTGGCCACTGTGACGATGTCCTCCGACGAAGCAATATTCCGTGGGTACCCCCAGCTTTCAGCACTGCCTTCACAAACCACAACACCTCCTTTCTACTCCGCCAGATGGCTGTGGTTCCTGTGATTGAGGCTGAAAAGTGGATACAACTCGCAGTTTAACAATAGCGTACTAACACAACTGTTCTAGGCTCAGCGGATATGTCGCTAGTGCAGCTGTACATCCCCACAGAACTAGCCAGAGATGTTACCCAGGCGCTCGGTGACCTGGGGAACATCCAGTTTCTGGACCTCAACAAGGACGTAAGTGCCTTCCAGAGAACATTTGTGAAGGAGTTGAGGAAGCTCGATAACACAGAGCGCCAATTGCGCTATTTCAGAACCGTCATCCAGAAGCAGCATAGCCTGGTTGTGGCGCACAATCCGCTGCTTATTCTGTCACCGAACACGGTATCGAACATCGAGCAGTTGACAGCGGAGGTGGGCACCATGGAGTCCAGAGTGTCGCTTCTGGAGACATCTTACGAGGAACTGACCAAGAGACACCAAAGTTTGATTGAAAATAGATCCGTCCTGAACGTGTCGAGAGAGTTCTTCGATAGGAACATTGAGCAGCAGGCCAGAATCAGTATAGACCAGGTTGACGATGCACCACTGTTGTTGGAACAAGAAAGCCTCGAGGCAGGCATCCAATTGTCCAACTTGCAAGAGCTTGCGCTCAACTACGTTGTGGGATCTATCCCGAGATCGAAAGTTGAGATCTTGAATAAAATTTTGTGGAGAGCACTGAGAGGCAATCTCTTCATGAACCATGCTCCTATTGACGAGCCAGTGTTGGATCCACGTACGGGTGAGCTGATTGATAAAGACGTCTTCATAGTGTTCACACACGGTGAACTACTGTTAAACAGAGTGAAGAAGATTATCGACTCACTTGATGGTCACGTATACAGAGATATCCATTCCGACCAGGACTTTTACCATCAAACACTCCAGCAGCTCAATTCACAAATAAGAGATCTCGATCAAGTTCTGGAGAGCACCCACCAGCAACTGCACACTGAGCTTTTTGTTATTGCCGATCAGCTGGAGACATGGCAAGCCATCATCAGAAGGGAGAAGCTGATCTACACCGCTCTGAATATGTTCAGAGATGGAAGTCGTGGTTTGGTCTGCGAAGGTTGGGTACCAACATCTGAGATCGAATCAGTCAGAAATACGCTGAGAGATGTCGAGGGATCAGGACAGGCCGTTTTGACTCTTTTGTCGACTAACAAGGCACCGCCAACTTACCACCGCACCAACAAATTTACTGCTGCTTTCCAATCCATCGTTGATGCCTACGGTGTTGCAACTTACCAGGAAGTTAACCCAGGTCTTGCCACTATCGTGACGTTCCCATTCATGTTTGCCATCATGTTTGGTGATCTCGGTCACGGTTTCGTCGTGTTCCTTGTTGCTCTGACACTGGTGCTCAATGAGAAGAAGCTACTACACCAGAAAAAAGACGAAATATTTGAGATGGCGTTCAATGGGCGTTATATTATCTTGTTAATGGGCATCTTTTCCATGTACACCGGAGTTCTCTACAATGATATTTTTTCCAAATCTATGACGCTGTTCAGCTCAGGCTGGAAATGGCCTGAGAACTTCCAAGAGGGCCAGACCATTGTTGCTGAAAAGACAGGCGTTTATCCATTTGGTTTGGATTGGGCATGGCACGGAACAGAAAACAATTTGATCTTCACGAACTCCTACAAGATGAAACTCTCCATCTTGATGGGTTTCACACACATGACATATTCTTTCTTCCTTTCTCTTGTGAACTATAGACACAAGAAATCTAAAGTTGATATCATTGGTAACTTTATACCAGGCTTGATCTTTATGCAATCCATCTTTGGTTACCTCTCATTTGCTATCGTGTTCAAGTGGTGCGTTGACTGGGCTGGTATCAATAAACCTGCCCCAGGGTTGCTGAACATGCTGATCAACATGTTCTTGGCCCCAGGATCAATTGACGATGAGCTTTACCCATTCCAGGCCTTCCTCCAGGTTGTGTTGCTTCTCGCTGCTGCTGTTTGTGTCCCATGGTTGTTATTGTACAAGCCAATGACACTGAAGAAGCTCAACGGCAATGCCCTGAAAGCTGGCTATTCCGACCTGAATGATATGACACATAGCTCCACCGTTATGGAGAATGAAGAGAATGCAGGTGACGACTTCATCGTCTCACACTTTGAAGAACCAGAAGAATTCAACTTTGGTGATGTTATGATCCATCAAGTTATCCACACAATTGAATTCTGCCTGAACTGTGTTTCTCACACTGCATCTTATCTGAGATTATGGGCTTTGTCATTGGCCCATGCCCAGCTGTCGTCTGTTCTCTGGACTATGACCCTTGCCAATGCTTTCTCTTCTAATGATTCTGGAAGTCCTTTTGCTGTCGCCAAGGTTGTCATTCTGTTCGCCATGTGGTTCTGTTTGACAGTTGCCATCCTGGTTATGATGGAAGGTACTTCTGCCATGCTGCACTCTTTGCGTCTGCATTGGGTTGAAGCAATGTCTAAGTTCTTTGAAGGTGAGGGTTATGCCTATGAGCCGTTCACTTTCAAGCATATCAATGAGGATCCGACAGAGTAATGGGTGAGGCTGGGAGCTGGCATATCGATAGATATCTTCAGAATGTTAAAATATACACGTTGTTTACAATAAAAATGCTTGACCTAGTAGAAAACCATACGTACTTTTGGATGCGAGTCTAAACATTACAGTGTGCCTCACCGGAGTCATGTGCAGCCTTTATCAGGGTTTGTGCGGAAGAGATGATCATGGTAGCGAACCCGAAAACAATGGTGGCGTAGTACGGGACCTTCTTCTTCCAAGACTTTGTAGCCCCGGTTATCTTGAGGTTACACATTGGTGGGAGAATGAACGCCATGATGGAGGCAGCAACAGCACCGATGAGCTCAAAGAGTGCTCCGAGGTTACAAGTCAATAGTGAGATTCCCATTGTGATGAGAACAAGAACCGTTGTGAGTGTGATGTGAGCGACAGTGGAGAGTTCTGGTGATGATGAGTGGTTGATGTAGTAGAGATCACGGAGAACGTCTCGGAGAACAAAA
Source organism: Petasospora mississippiensis (assembly GCA_030581715.1). Classification (NCBI taxonomy): domain Eukaryota; kingdom Fungi; phylum Ascomycota; class Saccharomycetes; order Phaffomycetales; family Wickerhamomycetaceae; genus Petasospora; species Petasospora mississippiensis. Next base: position 9,416 of record JAKTVV010000016.1, on the reverse strand, counting down.
AGCTCCAAAGGATAGGTGGTAACCATGTTGAAGCCAAAACAGAAACGGGCAATGTTGACGATAGGATCGTCACCGGGGAAGTTGTTGAGGATGTTCCCCTTAGTCTTGTCCTTGAAGATTATGAACCCACCAAACCCAATGAGCCCAAGGGCCACCATGGAGACAAAGCAGCTCGCATGGGTGAGCTTGGAGAACCGATTCAGACTCGGGTTCTTGAGAGAGTGGAATATGAAACTGGTATTGTGGTGACAAACCAGAGCAAATGAGATGACAGAGACACCCTGGAAGATTCTCGGCGTGATGATGAGCGAGCTCATGGGAAGACTCCCCCGGAGATCTGGCGCCATTTGCGGGCCTCTGATGAGAACAATAATGATGATAACTCCCATACTAACCAGAGCCAGCGCGCTCGCCTTGGCCAGCTTGGAGATGTCTTTGCTCAGAGACAGCGGGAAGGAGACACACATGGTAACTAGAACAATGATAACATTTCTTCCAAAGAGAAAACTCAGGAAGTCCGAGTTTTTATACGCGGGGAAGAAAGACCGGAGAATATGTGGGAAGGTATCGCCGATGATAATACAGAACCCTATGCTTCCTCCAAAGGCAAATAACGCCTGCGTCAAGATAATGATTGTCTTTCCCGTCTTGCCAAAACAGTGCTCCACAGTGTCCTGGTATGTTGTCTTCCCGGAAAGTTTCAGGTTTATCACAATGAGCCGTATCGTGAAATCAACGAGAACCGTCAATACGCCCAACGCAACGGCGCCACCAACGAGCCCGCAGTTGCTCATGGCAAAAGGTGTTCCGATGGCGCCTGCGCCAAGAATGGAGTTGGCCATGTTCATGAAGGCCATTTTCAGATTGGACTTGTTGAGTTGCTCCAGCTGGAACGGCTCCACCTCCTGCTCAGGATCCATAAGCCGGTCTTGCACTGCGTAGTCCAGCGATTCGAGGTCTGAGAAATTGTCAAGCTCAAGACTGAGACGGCCATCGTCGTCGTCCTGTGGAACATTGGAGTATTTGGGCTTTGACATCTTTGGTTGCAGCTATTTTATTTTAAATGGGAAATAAAGGACTTTAAAGCTCAACTTCCCATCACCGGGCAGCTACACGGGATGTCCGGGTGCTGCTATTTACACGTTCAAAATGGCAGACCTTCATGAGACGTTGAGAAATCACAATTCTCAGATGAATATTTAGAGTTAGCTCTCCTTATTGATGGAGAGTGTACAATTTGACTGGCTATTTACTTTTTGTCCAGCCTTCTTTACACCTCAATCATCGTTCTCGACATCAGCTCAGGTAGTCCTATCCAGAACCCTTTCATACACTTTCGCCAGCTCATAATGGAATCCCTCAATGCCTTGTTTCTCCAAGCAGTCAGAGATAGCAACTCTAGACCTCTCAGCAATTGCCATGACCCGCACAGCTTCTGTTCGACTCATAGATCGACCACCAGGGATGGTACCGTCGATGAGTCTTGCAAACTTCGCGTCCAGTGAGTCCAACAGCTTTATTAGTTGAACAGCAGTTTCTGCGTCCTTCACTGCTAGTCTTTCGAGATAGTCCAGAACGTCGTTAGCGATGGTGATCAAATAATCAACCTGTCCAAACAGTGGTGGAGAGAGCTTCTGGTATGACTCGAGGGTAAGCATCGGCGAGTTTTGAGGTTCAATAGATAGCCAGATGAAATTTATCAGTTCTTTAAGGTCCTCTAAGAGCTCAGAGAGAGACCCGTATCCGTTTTCTTCACTCAATCCGTGAGATTGGACAAACCGACGCCGTATCTGCAGGATTCGTTCGTCCAGATAATTGATGAATTTTGACTGTTGCGCATTGGACAGACGGTGATGATGTTTCCATACCGATGTTGGAGAGCCTGGGACAGCAGGAGAGGGGATTATCGTAGGCTGGAAGTCCTCTTTCTTGTCAAATATTGTTAGCGCAGGATTTTCATTGCTTTCGTTGTTGTTTTCGTCTTGTTCGATGGCTTCCGCACTCACCTCTTCAACTATAAAGCCACCTGGCGGGGCAGGAGACGGAGCTATTGGAGTATCGAGGTCTGGATTGAGGTTCATGAAGTCCATGTCATCGTCTGAGAAGTCTTCTTTGGGAATTCGTTCTGCGACTTCGGAGTCGGGCGCTGGTAGCGGTGGAGAGCCTGGTGTCTCGTAATAGTCCATCCTGCTCGGTGGGGATTACTTCAATTTTCAGAGTGTGGTGTGTGTTTTTTGGTAGAGGAATTTGCCTCTCTTTATAGCTGCAAACTAAAAGTTGTATCTGGAAAGAAAGAAAAGGCCTGAAACGTGGAGAAAGCAGGCAATTGTATACAGTTCGTGGGGTGGCGGCTGGGGACGTAGAACGCATTCGCGAAACACCTGGACACCACACCCAGTGAAGCTCAGTTGTTGACAGTCCAGCTCAATCTTCAACAAACACAGGCTAAAAAGGCACACCCTAAATCCCGTACCATGTCCTATCTTAAAATCCCAGAGCCCGTGAGAGAGCTTTTCGATGCGTTCCCACGCCACAAGTATCCAGCAACACGCCAACACACTGCTGCCGAGAAGCAGGCGCTGGAAGACAGACGATTCACTTACTCCATGAGCTCATCACACGGCGGGCCCCATTTCACATTGTGCGTTTACAACGTATTCCAAACCAGCCAAAACGCGTACATAGCCACAGACCCACTGTGCCTTTCAGCTGAGCTTTCTCTTGCTCTCCGAAACAACAACACGCTTCCAAAAGTGAACAACGATCACTCCGACAAGGCTCGCAACGCGGTCTTCGTTGCATCTCATCACGCTTCCCCAGAAGGACACCTACCGTTATACATTGAGGAAGACCCCATGAGGAAGTCACGGAAGATCACACGTGATAGCGTCAGTGTGCAGGAGACGTTGATTTCGAGAGTTGACTCCAGTTCGGAGTTGATGTTGATCACACTGGTTGATAGCGTGGTGTATGACGCCTGGATGACAGCTGTGTTACTAGACGCTGACGATAGCATCAAAAGTGGGATCTACCAGTACAGACAGACACCCGAGTTCCAGTTCGTCAACAAAACGGGGCTGTCAGCGTTACTTTCACAGCTTGTGACAAGAAACAACTTTGCCCTGAGAAACAGACAGATCGCCAAGTTGTTCGACTCAACGTTGTCGACCAGAGTGGTCAACTCCATACTGCCACGCACCGATAGAGGTGTTCAGTTTGAGAAACAGAGAAACTACAGAGAGTACGGCCATGCGCTGGAGAGCGTCAACAGCATCTTGTCGCGCAAGGGCACCAAGTTCTTCAGTTCCAGCGAGAAACCGGGGCTCCTGGACGTCAAACTCGCTTCGTATGTCGTGCTGATACAGAAGTTTATGGTGGATACGCCGCTGTTCGCCACGCTGGAGAAGTTCCCCGACCTGAAGACACACGCCGATGCGGTGATAACTGCCTGTTCATAGACACCATTGATAATGTATATCATAATGTGTACCGTAATGTGTACCGTAATGTGTACCGTAATGTGTACCGTAATGTGTACCGTAATGTGTACCGTAATGTGTACCGTAATGTGTACCGTAATGTGTACCGTAATCCGTATACCGAAATGTAGACACATACACGATGTATACATATATATGACTTATACAGTTACAAAATGACGTATATATATCACAGTACATCAATGTATACAGTAGCTACACAATGCTCTTTAGCGCTTCAAGCTGCAGCCTGTTCATAGACACTCTTATATTCCTACAAATTTTCAATGTGCACAATTGAGTGATGGTTATATATGTTTATATAAAGTATACACATGATAATATTCTCTAGCCCAAATGATCCTAAAGCCTTCAAATGGCCGTTCCTGCAGCTTCTTTGCTTCTACAAGTGAGCACAGAAAAAGGTACCGGTCCCAATCGGGTAAGACGAAACAACATCAGCGGCACGTACTAAAAAAAATAAGAGATAAACCGCGCGACTTCCGAGGGTCCCTAGCTGAGGCGCGCCCCGGTTTGTTTCATGTTGTGAATTCTGAAACACTTGAAACCAACAATGAAACCCACAGAAACAACAAAACTCGTCAGATTCGTTTGGAATTCTCCCTCATCACCACTACACGAGCCTTCCGCTGGACTCTACACCGCTCCAACACCACACACTCGTCAGCTCGCAACAACACTCGTTTTCCTCAGTGTCGAATTCCGCCTGCAATTCCAACGGAGCACATACCATTCAAACGGAAGCTCTAGGTCCCACAACATTCAGGAGCCCTTTGTCTCGTCCAAACCCCTAGATTATACTTCCCTTAAGCTACAACAGCAACAGCAAACACAATTCATAAACAAATCGGCTACACATACTCTGACGAAAATGGAAAAGAAACAGATCCTCACCAGCGAAGGCGGCCAGATAAAGCACCTCACGCCGGCCCAAGTTGAGGAGAACATGCGTCTGATCGACGATTTGAAGTTTTTCCTAGCCACAGCCCCGGCCAACTGGCAGAAGAACCAGATCATCAGAAGATACTACCTGAATCACGACGAGGGATTTGTCAGCTGCGTCTACTGGAATAACCTCTACTTCATCACCGGTACAGACATTGTGAGGTGCATCGTCTACAGGTTTGAGCAGTTCGGGAGAGAGATTGTTGACAGGAAGAAATTTGAGGAGGGTGTTTTCTCCGACCTGAGATCTTTGAAATGTGGCACTGATGCCGTGTTGGAACCATCGAAGTCTCCATTCCTGGACTTCCTCTACAAGAACTCTTGTCTGAGAACACAGAAGAAGCAGAAGGTGTTCTTCTGGTTCAGTGTTCCGCATGACAAGTTGTTTGCTGATGCCCTTGAGAGGGACTTGAAGAAAGAACAGGTGGATCAACCTCCAACGACACGAGCAAAACAAGAGCCTGCCTTGTCCTTCACGTACAATGCCAACAAACCGCTCCATGACCAGCTGCTGTCCTATGTTGACTCCAAGAAAGCCGAGAATGCAGAAGACGATTTCACACCCAACAACGACATGGACTTTGAGAATACCCCACAAAGGCCGAAAGAAGAAGACATAGACGCGGAAGAGGATCAAGGCTTGCAACAACACACTTTCGTTATCACGGAACAGCCAGAGACGGGTACTCCAGTTGTGACGCCTGGGAGATTGGAGGATGATTTTCCATTGGATTATTTCCCACAGAGCTCGGAGGAACAGCTTCTTATTGATCCTTCGGTCTTCATGAACCCACCAGATCACTTTGATGACCAGCTGCTGATTGATCAGACGTATGCTAAGACCCCATTTTACGAGACCGCTTTCGAGCCAGGTTTCCTCAAAAAAGAGAATTCTATTGATGATGATGACTATGTTGTTCCCATATCACAGATTCCGGTATCTAGCTTTTCACACCCCGGAGTACCTCCACCACCTGGGGCGATGATTGTCGGGCCCGGGGGATATTACTACCAACCACAAGTGGTACACCAGATCACCAATGGCCAGTTTTATGACCAACAATTGAACGAAGACCAATATGATTATGATCAGATACCGGAGATGCCACAACAGTACTACACCTATCAGCAATTACCACCACAACCGCAGAGTGCACTCTATTATCAGGTGCCACCACAACCACAACCGCAACACCAACATCAACAGTTCATGCACGTTCCTAATCCACCACCAGCATTTTTTGGGGAAGGTGATGATCAAGAAGGTTACTATGAACAACACGTCCAATCACCGATGCGCTCACCATTTGCACGTGTGTTCCCATCATTCCAAGCAACTGCACCACCTACCAAACAACACCAGCCGCAGTATTCACAAAGGCCCATGGGACGTCCCGGGAGCGCCAAGTCGGTGAGATTCCCACGCCATGCGGTGACACAACTGAAACCCCCTGCAGGGAGGGTAGTGAAGAAATCTTCACTGAGACGAGAGAGTTCGATATCGAACATGCGTGTACATGCTGATAGTATCATTCGTGATGCTGTGAAGAAGAATGATGAAGACGGTGTTAAAGTTGAGACAGCGGGGGAAGGAGAAGAGAGCGGCTTCCAAGGGAAAGAGGATGAAGGTGAGTACACTACATTACCGACACCGGAGTCAACTGCACCGGAACATAGTGGGAGCACTACGGGCCGTGGCTCCATGGCCCATGATAATGGATTGATGAACGATTTCCTGGAGGAGGAAGCTTACGAAGACAAGTGATGATCAGATACCCCTTTTCCTGTTTGTACTATTATTTGCTGTTCTTGTTCTGATTTTTGAAGCTATTGTGCTAAACGGATGTCGTATATCTATATATAGTATGCTTATGCTGTGTTTGTTGTTATGATCGCTGTATGTAAATGTACATAAAACGGTTTCACTGCGTGCGGATGTGTCAGTCCCGGCGATTCTCGGAAAAACTCAAGTCGCGAACTCATTCTATGCGCGGACCCGGAGCTCCCTCCACGCCGGGGCTTCCGGGCCGGGGAACTTTTCTGAGCGAAGCTCCGGGGATACCCCGGGGATCAAAAGCATGTACTGTGAATATATGTCCGAAGCAAGAAGCTGGGGTAGAATTTGTGGGGCTTTGTGGGGACGTTCTCAGTCCAATTGGCGATGAGAGTCTTCTTCTCCTACGGAGCTGACTCCGGAGCTGAGCGCAGTGTAAAGAAAATTAGGCGGTCACGTTTAATTTCGCCGACAGCTGATGGCCAGGCTCGTCAGCTGAGCCTGCGATCTCCAGGATTTGGGACGTGTGCTTCAGGAGAGGGATCAATCTGGGTAAACCGTATACGACACGTGAACACACTGGCCCCTTACTACCAGAATAAGCATCAACTTAGTCGATTTATATAACTTAAACTGTGTTTTTTGCCCTGTGGCCTATCTGTTTGCGGTGCCATGAGGGGAGAAGTTGCGATCGAGAAAATTCACCGGAGACGGGGAAACAATCACCTCGGATTCACCCGGACCCGAAGTATTCTATTTTCTTGTTTCTCTATAATGTAGTAGGCCTTAATAATTTCATTAGCCCTTCCAATTGAACCACAATGCCCTCAAAAACCCCCAATTGCAGCTTATCTCGCCACTGGCAACAGCTAGCGGCTCGTGACTCCGCGCCCGGTCTGCGCACGCCTCTCACCACGCTACGCTCATTATCGCGGGTTGTATAAAAAGGCCCAAACCCCCCGTTAGCGCTAGAAACTGACACTTCACCTGGAGCAACTCTACCATCAACACAACAACACAACAACACAAACAACAGATACAATGGGTGTCCAGGACGTTCTTACAAGAAAGAGTGGTGTCATCGTCGGCGACGACGTCAAGGCCCTCTTCGACTACGCCCAGAAGAATGGCTTTGCTATCCCAGCCATCAACGTGACCTCCTCCTCCACCGTGGTTGCTGCCCTCGAGGCTGCACGTGACAACGGCTCCCCAATCATCCTCCAGACCTCCCAGGGAGGTGCTGCCTACTTTGCCGGTAAGGGTGTCAAGAACAGCAACCAGGAGGCCTCCATCGCCGGTGCCGTCGCTGCCGCCCACTACATCAGATCCATTGCTCCAACCTACGGCATCCCAGTTGTTTTGCACACTGACCACTGCGCCAAAAAGTTGCTCCCATGGTTTGACGGTATGCTTGAGGCCGACGAGGCTTACTTCAAGCAGCACGGCGAGCCATTGTTCTCCTCCCACATGTTGGACTTGTCTGAGGAGACAGACGACGAGAACATCGCCACCTGCGCCAAGTACTTTACCAGAATGGCCAAGATGGGTCAGTGGCTCGAGATGGAGATCGGTATCACTGGTGGTGAGGAGGATGGTGTCAACAACGAGCACGTTGAGAAGGAGTCCCTTTACACCTCTCCAGAGACCGTCTTCAAGGTGCACGAGGCTCTTGCGCCAATTGACTCCAAGTTCTCCATTGCTGCCGCTTTCGGTAACGTTCACGGTGTCTACAAGCCAGGTAACGTCCAGCTGAAGCCATCCATCCTCGGTGACCACCAGGCTTACGCCAAGAAGACCCTTGGCTCTTCCGACGACAAGCCACTCTACCTTGTCTTCCACGGTGGTTCCGGTTCCACCCAGGAGGAGTTCGACACTGCCATCAAGAACGGTGTCGTCAAGGTCAACCTTGACACAGATTGTCAGTACGCCTACCTCACCGGTATCAGAGACTACGTCCTCAACAAGAAGGACTACATCATGTCCCAGGTCGGTAACCCAGACGGTGAAGACAAGCCAAACAAGAAGTACTTTGACCCAAGAGTGTGGGTCAGAGAGGGTGAGAAGACCATGTCCGCCAGAATTGCTGAGGCCTTGGACATTTTCCACACCAAGAACCAGATCTAAGTCTTGTATAGTGGCTTTGTGAGCCAATTGAAATTGATTTAATGCTAGATACAGTGTAGGCGAGCCAGTTGAACCTGTTTTTAGTGTTGCATCCATTAATATGAGTTTATATTGATCATTCGAACCTGTTTTAATGATTAATGTTCGATGATCTGCGTTGCTGACGTTTTCGATGTCAGTACTGCATTAATACTATGATCGACCAGTGTGGCCAATATTGAAAAATTTCTCTGTTACATCCCCAATGTATGCAAGCCAATTGAAATAGTTTTTAGTATTAGATAGCGCAGTGGAGCGAGTTCAAATTGATTTCATTGTTACATCCAGTGTAGCCAAATGAACCTGTTTTTAATGAGTGTAGCCACCCGAATGCAGAAACTTTCCAGATTAGGCCTTTTCCGATTTTCGCGCCGCGCGGAAATTAATCTCGACGTCGACAAATTTTCCAAAAAGTGGTCAACGGCAAAGCTTTACGCGAGCCTGCCACACCGCTTAATCAACACCAAAACGACCAACCACAGCGCTTCCTGTCGCAGCATTTGAAGAAATCCACACCCTCTTCCGCTGTGTCCTTACGCGTTCAAAAATCACGAAAACTCCCTACGCCTTCCCCGCTAGCCCTCTTTCCACACTGTCCTACGCGCCTCTCCGCGTTTGCCACCAGAGAACAGCAAACGAATAAGAAGAACATCTTCACGTCGTTCGTGCCCAGCCTATAACCTGATCTATACTTCCCACAGCCAGAGACAGCACTCTTTGTGATTGAGCTCCCAGCTATAGATCCCGCACGCGCACACGACAACACACACATATCACAGAATGTCCGACACAGCAAAGGCGCCTGCCAACAGAAGGCCAAGAGGCAACTTCAGAAACCAGTCGAAGAGATTCAACGGCTCAGCAGAGTCTGCGAACCCAGAGCTCAAACAGAAGCTCACGATTCTACAGGAGCTCTTTTCAGATTGGTCCAAGGAGGACCTCACAGACCTGATTGGCGAGTACGAAGAGCTTGAGGTTATCATCGACAAGATCACAACAGGTGCCGTCAAGAAGTGGGATGAGGTCAAGACGTA